>OZ012698.1:31048515-31175963 GCA_963942565.1 Maea johnstoni
TCTCGAAAAATCAACAACTAATGCTGGGATACCAACTGAAAAACTTTTCCTCTTGATAAGGTTTGTCGAAATGGTGCGATACTTGAGCTATATTCAAACATTCAAAAAACGAATAGCTATGATCCTAGCTGATCAACTACGTGTGACATCTGCATGTAAATGGGTTAAAAAGAATAAGAACTTTCACTTCTCTATTATCATATGGCAGGGATCAGGTAATTAGCAAAACGTAATCAATACTGATCTATACTCAAACATAGAAATATATATGTTAATGGTCACCATAACGTACAATATATATTCAGATCTAGGAATCATAATGTAACGTGACTGAGGATATTAGAGCGTGACTTATGACGTCAGACCGCCGTGGATGGTGACGTCATCACACGACGTATGACGTCAGTGCGCAGTCACGATATTTGATGAAGGGATGCTATATGAGAGAATTGTATTGATATAGATACTATGGTTATTCTTCTACACCACACGCGTTAGGTCTACACAGATGATGTTATATCTATTGAATAAATGTATATTTATCGACGCATTTACTTTATAAGTTAACCCGTTCATGCCTGGAGTAACGTTAAAAAAGTATCGTCAAGATTTATGATAATTTGAAACTAGCACAGCTCTATTACAAAAAATCACAAATTTTACCATGAAATATTTTTAAAAATAAGCCTTTGTCAGAAAAATATCATCAAAATCATGAGTGTTTTGGATTCTTCAGAGATGAATGGGTTAAAAAGGGCAGGGCAACATTGAGTTTGTACAGGTGGACTGATCATTATCGCATGCTTGTCATGGCAGACAGAGTTCCTGCTTTGCGCATGCGCAGATAGCTGTAGTGACGTCACCAGTGATGGATAGTGACCAGTGACCTAAGTTTCAGACTCATGAGTTATTAGGGGTTGTTTGAAATGTAAATGTTTAAAGTACACGACACTTCGTTTGCTTTTTCTGTCCTAGGGATTTTAATTTCAGTAATTGTTCACTAATTAATCTTACAACTTTCGATTTTAGGAAATCCTGCAACACCTTGTCAAGTTAAATAAATATAAGTTTCGGTTATTAACAACTATTGTGATAGGTATTAGATTATAGCCCGTATGATAGTAGCTCTAATCGGTTACTTTAAGGAGATGGATGTCAGTTACACGTATACACATCTCTCGTGACGTTGACGTCATATCGTGCGTCATATGGTACTGCTAAGGTGTTAGAATATGTTACACTTACGTCGAGTGACAACAGACTAATTTATATCAAATACATATAGAGCACTGTATTTCACATAACATCGACATAGACATTGATTAAAAGATTTTCTTTCTTTCTTTCCGATATTCAAATTCTTCTCCATTAAACAACCGGTATCTTGCACCCAGTAAACCACACATGTTTGCAAAACAGAATATCTAGTCAAAAAATGTATACAATACTAGGTTATTGAAGTATTCCATATCTACATTTCGAACCGAAAAAAGCTAGTAAGGTGTCCATGTAGCGCATGGGATGCACGGTATGGTAGGTACTGTAAGCCAATCGAACATACGCCAAATTCGACCCTATTTGAAAAACGACCGGGTCCAGGTGCAAGAATGAAATATCGGCACTGTATGTAGACCTTTGTTTGTTAATGAAGACACTTTCTAGGCATGATAAAATATCCAATGACGAACCTTTTAAAAAGCTGTCTCGCCTTTAAAAACAATAATAAAGACTTACTGATAGCTGTTAAAAGACTTTCAACAATTCTGAGAACGGTTCTGGAGGATAACACATGTATTTGTTGAATCAAATATCTCTTCTCAAATCGGCAGTGTAATTGTTATCATATTCTATATACCATCAATCAAATATAAAATCAATCCACCTAAGAAAATCATCGTCTGATGTAACAACATATTTGTCTCTATAAGGCAAAGTTTGCAATTATGTACTTTTAGTTACAATGTTTACTGGCCAATCTTAGGTAGTTATATAAATGAAATTGCTTCATTAATTGGGTCTATTAAATCATGAATTAATTTAATGCTGTGAAATATCATGTGAGGAAATATCCATTGTTAAAAAACAAACTACAATAACATTCCATTAGCTTAATGAATAAACCAGATATCTAAGACTGACTGGAAACGGTCAAGAAATGTATCGAGCAAGCTTGTATCATGTTTTGAATTGCAACAAAACACTGTACAATATCCATCTTGTACATTTCAAGAAAGATTAAAGACCAAGGAGCATAACTTGTTCTCGATAAATTATTAAAGCATAATACTTATGCCACCAAACATTGTATGTTACCTGCTGTTTACATTCCACAAGTGAGTCCATACCAATTGCACTTATTGATCTAAAGAGCTCATGTATAAACAAACATCCTTTGGCAAAATGGCCCTTATGACATGAACTGTATTCAATGACCAAATATCAAATACTATTATTTAGTCTACCAATAAAGATTTTGAATTAGGGATTCTGTGGTCGTCATATTTTTCTGCATTCTATGCTAAAACATGTGGAAAGTGTGGAGGAAACAGAAGTTAAGTGGAATACAAAATCGTCTACCAAGTGTCTCACATGACTTGAATCTCGAACCATCTGTGGTTTTCCTACTTGAGGATAGAGTGTCCAAACCTTCCCCAATGTTGTCAAATGAAAACAACAATTGAGAAGAAAAAGATTGTTAGTGAACATATGTCTTTACAACTATGAACTGCATGATATTAGGTCAATTCTTATAAGTTCAGTATTATGAAATATGATAAACATCTGTGATGCAAATTACCTATATCAACCTTATTGTACGAGGGTCCTTACTCATAAAGGAAATTGGTCAGGGTGGATTTAATTGTTGAAAACATTCCAATGTGAAAATTACCGAATAAATTGAGTGTCTATTCATTCTGCTCACAGGGTGTCAAATGCAGCTACTTATACATGTATTTATTGTTGATCAATTGTTATGTGAGATTGTATTGTCCAAAATAAATTCTGCTTTGATTGGCAATGACTGTATTTACTGTTATTTTATTCGCAATGATTTATTTTATTGCATTGTCTCTGGATTTTTTAAAATTTATCATCACTTTAGCAGCCTCCCATTCCAGACTAACACAAAAAGCCAGCATGTATCATAAAGGAAATAGAGTACTTGGGTGGAGTGTGTATGAGGGGGGGGGGGGGGGGGGGGGGGCGGTGGTGGCGAGACAAATGCAAGCCGAACGTCATTGTCAACTCTCTTACCTACCTCAATCTACCTAACTTCTAAAAAAGGGTGTTTTCCCCAGTTACCATGGCTGTCCTTTCATTCGGTGAGATCAAACTATAGGTCATTTTGCTTTTAGAATTAGAGTCAGAATTAATACGGAATTATGTATTTGGTAATAAGCAAAATGAATATGTATACAGTTTACACATTGAATGTCTTTATATAGTATTCTAAAATACCAGTTGGCATTTATAGATATTTAAATCTTGATCTAAAGAGAGATTCCATGTTTCCTTTACTACACCTATGATATCATCATTGTTATGCCGAATTGCATCGTAAATTTGAGCACAACCTTTTGTTGCCGAACCGATTATATAAAAAAGATAAGGTAATTGTGGCCCAGTAAGCTTTTGGTGAGTACAACCTATAGGCTGTATTTCTTAATATTGAATTTAAGTTTCCATATTCAAGGAAATGTTACCTTGTATTGTGATTGAACCAATCTTTATTAATTCCCTCATATACTTTGATGTTAAACCATAGGGGTTCATTGCATTTACCTTGAAAGTAACAACCTGTTATATTATAAGATGTTGAGCAGCAGCGATGACATCTTTACAAAATTGATTTAGTAATGATAGTTTTAGTTTGTGCAAGTATTTGTCTCCATGATCCATATATCATTTAGACCATAACTTCTAGGAAGTAGAGCTCATCCCATTATTCTGTATTAAGAATCGTCGCATCCAGAAGAGTTTTAAAGCTTCATTAAACAAACGTAGTTTGTAAAATTGCAACACCCCTTTTTCTTTGGTGCAAACAGCATATCTTCCCTACATGTTGGAGGTTATAAATCCCATAAGAAATCAGAAAATATTACATTTTTCTTTTCAAATACTATATTATTAGCAGATGGGAAAGACAGCAGGATATGTGTCAGTTTCGATATAATTTTGCTTTTAAGTAGAGTAGTAGAGTAGTTTTGCCTAAGGGGGTCATTCATCTTGGAATCCATGATTTTAATTAAATTCAGGACATCTTTTATCCTAATGTCTACATGATCTTAAACGTGATATCTTCATTTTATTTGGTTAACATTACATTTGATCCCTAAAGACACAAACGTGTCTGTTCATAGTGATCCTATATAAGACTTTGCAAAATTGCTATATTTACACCATTTTGGGAAGTTTACATCTAAGCCAATACGTTTTGTTTAATGAGAGTTTGCTAAGGTCCAAAGGTTGACATTCAAGTTGTTGGAAATTACAAAGATCACTCAATTTAAGAGATTTTCGCCCCAACATCACTCTCCCCAGGTGTTTGTTGAGAGTCACAGTAACTGAACATTACATTTTGATTTCCGTTACTTTTTCTGCAATGTTACGGCTAAACTAGATAGATAGATATTTATGTATATAAAAATAGATATATGTGTGTGTATTATGTATGTTCATGTGTGTGTTACATATGTTAATATTTTTTATCATACTGTTAAATCATTTTTACAGTTTTTCAACGTACTAAAAAGTACTATTCTCATCTTTATTGCTGAGACACAACATTTTACTTTCGTTTTCAGAGAGTTGATCGCTGCTTTTTACAAGTAAACAAGAACATCAAATTTATCTTTTTAGACTTGAAATATGTCACATTTTAAGTTTACGTTGAATGTTTAACCCTATAAGAATACATTGAAACGTTTCAGACATTTTTCAAATATATTATCAGTCTCAGGCCTAGTTTGCCAATATGTAGTGGATAATGTTAAGACGTTTGACTTATTAGCTAACATTTGTAAGAAATGGTATGTTTAAAACGAGAAAGAGCAATCTAGTCTTTTTCTTCTTGTGTAAACTGAAATTACCTGGAGTAAAGAAAAAGAAAAACACTTGACATTTTTACTTAAAGAGGCTAAGTGCCATTGTTTACATCTAGACGTTCCATTACTTGGGGACAAACTATTATGAATGATAAATGGTGAGCTCCTGCAATGACCAATGAAAGGAAACTCCTGGGTCTGCCCTTAACACTATGCGTTAATAGAGGAAAGTGTGTCATGAAATTACCAATGATTATTGAGTCCAGGAGGGCGTATAGTATCGCGTAAACATGTTACTTAGGTTACCAAGGGGTCGGGAGTAGGCTTTCCATATTGGGTTGTTTTTATCAAACATGTATTTTAAGATATCTTTCAGATGACATTTAACAAACACAAAAATGTTCTATATCAATGATGGAAGTGTACATTCTCACATAAATAAGGACGGTTGAGTACCTTATCATGATCACAATTCTCTAATGCTAAAAAAACATTGATTCATGTAAAATCCTAATCAGAAGTGTTTGTTTGAATTGTGTCCTGCCTGTCATGACATTATGTTGCTAGTTATATCTGCAAATCCGCCAACCAATACCTGGCTGGTGGTAAGTGGCCACCCACAAGCTATATTTACCGCTGGATTCACTCTTTAGTAAGGAACAGTTGCTTGCACCTTGAACAACATGAGCACTATACATGATTATGATGCCAATGCCTCTGGATATGAAGAAATGCGTGTTCCTGCAGGAGTTAATCATATACTTGGTGCTTTACAAGTAAAGCTGAATAAACCCCTTAGTCAAATCCGTGTTCTGGATGCTGGGTGTGGTACAGGGAACTATGCCAAGGAATTGCTGGATGCTGGAGTTGGGCATATTGATATGTTGGATGCCTCTGTTGGGATGTTGGATATTGCACGAACTAAGCTAAAGACGTATGTAGATGACGGTAGAGCACATATAATCCATGATTATCTTCCAACACTTCCATATCCTGATGGATATTTTGACTGTGTCCTATTTATAGCTGTGTTGCACCATCTTGACAAGCAGGAGTTTGGTAACCCATTGGATTCAGCAGATGGTGCACGGTATCCCAAACTGCGGCTTGCCTGCCAGGAAGCAAGGCGGGTTGTTCAGCCAGAGGGATTCATGGTTATTTGCCATATGAATCGTGATCAACTTATGACTTATTGGTGGGGGAGGTTTATTCCTAATGCTGCAGAAAAGATTGCTCTCCATTTACAAGAATATCCTGCTCTGTGGGCAACTTTGAAAGCGGTTGGTTTTAAAGATATTGAAACTATCGCAATTTTGGATAAGGAACTCTTCACTCCATCTGAACTGTATGACACAGAAGGACCTTTAAAAGAAGAATTTCGGAAATCAATATCTTTGTTTAGCATTGCCACGGAGGAAGACATCAAGTACCTTGTTGCAAGCCTGACACAGGCCAAGCGAAAGGGGACACTTGCAGAATTAATGATGGATCTTGACAAAGATGCTGTCAAATTTGGGCGTTTTTGCCTTATGTTTGCCCAGTAGCTACTACATGGGGGAAATTTCAAGCTACTACATGGGGGAAATTTCATATACAGGGTTGGTAAATAATTTACTTGATTATCATGCTGCCTACCTGACAGAGGCCAAGCGAAGGGGGATGCTTTAAAAGCAAATGATTAATTTTAATAAAGATACGACCAGATTTGGACGTTTTTGCCTTATATTTGCACAATAATCACCTAAATGGGGGATATATTAGGCCCCACATATGCAGCTTTGGTAATTTATTTAAGTTATTGACACTTTATCTTATCGAATAAGTTGCCTAGAATTATTTGCATGTTATAGTGGGATATGAATTATCATGATATGTCAAGCACAAACTTAAAAGGAAGTGGACATTTATTTCTATTTAATCTTTTGGTTCTTTATATCATTTTGTTGTTCAGGATTTCCATTGATGATTCAATGGTAATAAAGATCTTTCTTTTTGAAGTGAGTGAGTGTCTGTTTTCTTTCTCTTATGTGTCCTTCTTTATGTAATTGGTTCGAAGAGGTAATCAATTACACAAATTTATTCATTATTTCAAGTAGACAATTCTCAAAGTTGTATCAACTGAGTGATTGGTGTTACTTAGGATATGAGATTTAATTGGATCCAATTGAAATGAATTGAGCAGTGCCAACTATTGAAACAGAAAATTATATGTAACCAAGGGTAACCTAATTTTTGGAATTGTGCTTCCGCAAGGGCGAAGGAGATGAAACATCTAGGTCCATCTAGAATAATGTGCGTTGAAAAGGGAAGATTTTTTAGGTATTGCACTAACAACTATGCAAGTATTGTGTCCGGAGAAGTGTAAACTATTGCCTAAAATGTTGCTTAATAAGCCACAAATGTTAGGCTTACTTTAAAGAGATGGATGTCAATTACACGTATACACATTTCTCGTGACGTTGACGTCATATGATGCGTCAAATGGTACTGCTAAGGTGTTAGAATATGTTACACTTACGTCGAGTGACAACAGGCTAATTTATATCAAATACATGAAGAGCACTGTATTTCAAATAACATCGACATAGACATTGATTAAGAGTTTCTTTCTCTCTTTCCGATATTCAAAATTCTTCTCCATCAAACAACCGGTATCTTGCACCCAGAGAAAGTCCGACACAAGGTGATAGGAGTGGAAATGAAAGGAATGGAAAGTAGTATGAAGCTAGTGGCGCTGGGCGCAACACAGCGCAAAGGTTAGGCAGGTATTGTAGAGGAATGGATCCGTGCGACAAAATATGTAGGCCGGCGCACGGATCCATATCTCAAGGGGAATGGATAGAGATGTAATAGTTATGAAATATGAGGAATATGGGTAGTGAGTAAAAGCAAATTAGTGATCGTGTAAATATTTACAGCTAAGTTCACCTGGGAAAAAAAGGTCTGATTTGAAAAATATTTGTTACTGAAATACCATAAGGGTGGGAATATGGGGAATTCAAAAACATTAACCAGAATATGCCCCCCCCCCCCCAATATGATACTGACCACCTCTGGGTCATGGGCTATTATGATGTATTCAGTTCAAAAGCAATCTCTGTGTGTTTCTCATAACTGGGAATTTGTCATCATGCTGCAAGTGTGATTTGCTACATAAAATTAAAGTTATTTCATAATCATACTTGTATGGTTATCAATTTGCCAACATCTGTAAAATATAATAGCCCACTCCTAAACTAATAAACTAATCTGACCCCTGGTGGCCAGGATTGGAACCGCATAAAATCTCCTGATTTTGGATGGTTGAGTGATATTCTCAGAATGAGGCATCTCCGTAGTATAAAAGTATACCGTAGGTGTACGTCCTATACATATTTCGCTGTTTCGCTATTCGCGGAATTACCGTAAAGTCGTTCCCCTTTTTCGACATAGTACACGGGCGCGAATTATGCCAAAAAAATTCCCATATATGAGCTTCATACAATGTTTCAATCGCACGCATGATTTTTTGGCCGCTCAGTTTCATCAATAAACTCGCTGCCATAAACCGTTATTACGAAGAATTTTGTTCTGGCACTTTTCCCTATACACCTAGTATATTGCCAACTTGGCGAGTGGCAGCATGCTGAATCTATGAATGTCCTACGGACGACGTGCTACCCTACAGCACGTCTGATGCCGAAGTGGGTCCAGTGAACCACGCATGTTTTGCAAAACAGCATCTTTAGTCAAATAACGTATACAATACTAGGTAATTGAAGTATTTCATATTTACATTTCACACCGAAAAAAGCTAGAAAGTTGTCCATGTAGCTTATGGGATGAACGGTATGGTAGGTAATGTAAGCCAATCGAACAAACGCCAAATTCGACTCTATTTGAAAAACGACCGGGACCAGGTGCAAGAATGAAATATCGGCACTGTATGTAGACCTTTCTCAGTTAATGAAGACATTTTCCAGGCATGATGACATTTTCAATGACTAACCTTTTAGAAAGCTGTGTCACCATCAAAAACAATTACAAAGACCTACCGATAGCTGTTGAAAGACTTTCAATAATTCTGTGAACGATTCTGGAGGATAACATATGTATTTGTTAGATCAGATAACTCTTCTCAAATCGGCAGTGTAATTGTTATCATATTCTATATACCATCAATCAAATATAAAATCAAGCCACCTAAGAAAGTCTTCGTCTGATGTAACAACATATTTGTCTCTAAAAGGTAAAGATTGCAAAATTGTGTTGTATGACTATGTACTTTTAGCCACAATGTGTACTGGCTAATCTTGGCTAGTAATAAAAATGGAATTGCTTCGTTTATTGGGTCTATTGGATCATGGGTTAATTCATTGCTGTGAAACATCATGTGGTCAAATATCCATAGTTAATATATAAAATCTACAATAACATTCCATTAGCTTAATGAATAAACCAGTGATGGGTGAGAATAAATTTCGCTTTCTGGTTTCAGTGAAAAAAACTGGATATCTACAACTGGAAATGGTCAGGAAATGTATCGAGCAAGTTTGTGTCATGTTTTGAAATGCAACAAAACACTGTACAATACCCACCTTATACATTTCTAGAGAGAGTAAAGACCAAGGAGCTTAACTTGTTCTAGATATGTTATTAAAGCATAATGCTTATGCCACCAAACATTGTATGTTACCTGCTGTTTACATTCCACAAGTGAGTCCATACCAATTGCACTTATTGATCTAAAGAGCTCATGTATAAACAAACATCCTTTGGCAAAATGGCCCTTATGACATGAACTGTATTCAATGACCAAATATCAAATACTATTATTTAGTCTACCAATAAAGATTTTGAATTAGGGATTCTGTGGTCGTCATATTTTTCTGCATTCTATGCTAAAACATGTGGAAAGTGTGGAGGAAACAGAAGTTAAGTGGAATATAAAATCGTCTACCAAGTGTCTCACATGACTTGAATCTCGAACCATCTGTGGCTTTCCTACTTGAGGATAGAGTGTCCAAACTTTCTCCAATGTTGTCAAATGAAAAACAATTGAGAAGAAAAAGATTGTTACTGAACATCTGTCTTAACAACTATGAACTGCATGATATTAGGCCAATTCTTATAAGTTCAGTATTATGAAATATGATAAACATCTGTGATGCAAATTACCTATATTAACCTTATTGTACGAGGGTCCTTACTCATAAAGTCAATTGGTCAGGGTAGATTTAATTGTTGAAAACATTCCAATGTGAAAATTACCGAATAAATTGAGTGTCTATTCATTCTGCTGACAGGGTGTCAAATGCAGCTGTTATGGGAGATTGTATTGTCCAAAATAAATTCTGCTTTGACTGGCAATGACTGTATTTACTGTTATTTTATTTGCAATGATTTATTTCATTGCATTGTCTCCGATTCCAGACTAACACTAAAAGCCAGCATGTATCACAGAGGAAACACTGTATTATTAGCAAATGGGAAAGACAGCAGGATATGTGTCAGTTTCGATATAATTTTGCTTTTAAGTAGAGTAGTTTTGCCTAGGGGGTCATTCATCTTGGAATCCATGATTTTAATTAAATTCATAACATCTTTTATTCTAGTGTCTACATGATCTTAAACGTGATATCTTCATTTTATTTGGTTAACATTACATTTGATCTCTAGAGACATAAACTTGTCTGTTCATAGTGATCCTATATAAGGCTTTGCAAAATTGCTATATTTACACCTTTTTGGTAGTAATATCTAAGCCAAAACATTTGTTTAAATGATAGTGTGCTAAGGTCCAAAGGTTGACATTCAAGTTGTCGGAAATTACTAAGATCACTCAATTTAAGAGATTTTCATCCCAAAAATCTCTCACCCCAGGTGATTGTTGAGTGTTACAGTGACTGAACATTACCACTTGATTTTCGTCACTTTTTCTGCAATGTTACGGTAAACTAGATAGATATAGATTTATAGGTATAGAAATAGATTTATGTGTGTATTCTATATGTACATGTGTGTGTTACATATGTTTATCTCTTTTTATGTCATATAGCTAAATCATTTTTTACAGGCATAAGGTTTATCAATGCTTTATTGCTGAGACACGACATTTTATTTTCGTTATCATAGAGTTGATTGCTGCTTTTCACAAGTATTAACAAGAACATCCAACTTATCTCTTTAGATTTAGCATATGTCAATTTTTTTTAGATAACGTCGAATGTACAACATTGTAAAAATAAATTGAAACACTGCAGAATTGTTAGCAAACCTATTACCGTTTCTAGGCCTAGGGTGCTAATATAATAATGGATAGGTATAAGGCTTTTGACTTAAAAGTAAACCTTTATATAACATTTGTAGGAAATGTACGTTTAAAACGAGAAAGAGCAACCTAGTCTTTTTTTTACTTATGAATGCAAACTGACATTACCTGGAGTAAAGAAAAAGAAAACACACTTGAAGAATATATGTTCAATAAATATCATAAAAATCTTCCAAAATTATCAAATGAAGATATTTCAAAATTAGATTAAATCATAACTTTAAATGAAATGCATACACAGATTTTCAGCAGCAAAAATAACAAAGGCCAGGGTCCTGATGGTGTCACCAATGAGTTGTTTTTCAAGATTTTTCGGGATGACTTAAAACTTCCTTTATTAGAACTACTGAATTACCTCTGTGAAAGAGAATATATAAATCAAAATTTATGATTGGTATAATTACATGCATCCCAAAAGGAAATAAAGTTAGAAATAATTTAAAAGAATTGGAGACCCTTTACACTTTTTAATTCAATATAGAATTTCTTTTCAGGAATATGGGCTAATCGAATTAAGCGATTTCTTCCTGAATTAATAGGAGACAGTCAAAAAGGGTTTGTTCAGGAAAGATTCACTGGGGAAAATACTTGTTTAACTTTTTACATTTTACCTGAAACAAATTCACAAGAGATATCTGGTCTAATGATTTTAGTAAATTTCGAAATAGCTCTTAATGCAATTGCGTGGGATTATATTTCTTAAATTCTAAAAGCATTTAACTTACGTGAAAAGACAATCTCAGTTATAAAAAGTTTACAAAAAAAACGAAATCCAAGTTTTAAAAAAAATGGTAATCTTTCTGAAATTATCAACTTGGGAAGGGGGTGTAGACATGGGGATCCACTATCCCCCTATCTCCTTGGTGAAACCATCAGAAAACCTGACGAAATTAAAGGAATTTCAATTTGAGGAAAAGTACATAGAATATCCCAGTTTGCCGATGACATCACCTTATTCATGTAATTTAATGAAAAGAATCTGAGAGGATGTATGAGCATTCTACACAAATTCTATCAAATCTCAGATTTGAAAATTAATTTTGAGAAAACATTAGCTATAAAATTCAGAGTAATAGGGCACAGCAGGATGACACTAAGTGATGACATGGATTGTATCTGGATGCAAGAATTCACCTCTCTTGGAATTAATTGCAATATTTTAAAATTGAACCAAATGACATACTTAATTTAAAACTGAAACTTAATGCCAATTCGTAAAACTACAATTATAAAAACACTAATGATTTCTAAAATTATCTAAATCCGGCTGCCCTTGCCTAAGCAAAGTGAAGAATCATTTAAGGATATTGAAAACATCTTTTTGATTTTTATGGCAAGACAAACCTCCGAAATTTAAAATTTCAACTTCAGACAATTTAGCAGGTTTTAGAGGATTACAATTCCCAAATATAAGAAGGATTGATATGATAATGAAGGCCTCCCGGGTAAAAAGAATTTTCAAATCTGATGAAGGATGGGCATCCATCCCGAACTTGATGATTGGTGATGTATTTTTGCAAAGAGGTTTTTGGAGAGAGGTTGTGCAATCTGTTCATTTCGTATACTATAAATCTACCATAAAAAGCTTAGAACATGTATTGGCTATACCAATATGATACAATACACAAATCATTGAGGGGAAAATCCAAAGTCAGTTGGATAAAGGTGTATGATCTCTAGGCAATTCTTTTGATGCAGAGGGTCAGATGTATTCAATTGGGTACATACACAATGTTTTAGATCTAAAATGTGACATTTTATTGTACAACAAATTTAAAAGGAAAATATCAATTATCATTGGTAACAAATGTATTTCAATATTTGATAACATACAGCCACGATTACCATTCATACTATACATTAAAGATGCGAGATCAAAAGGTAATAAGAATACATATTTCAACTCAGTTAATACAGGTAGTGTTTTAGTTGATTTGCAACACAAATGGTCTCTAAGTTTAAACGACGAAATGTGACTAGATACTCTCACCAACTCTTTCAAGAATGCAAAAAAATATATTCTCCTTCGGTGTATCAACATTTAATTCAATACAAACTGCTTCATAGCAGAATAGTTCACAATAGATTGTTATATGAAATGGATAATATGGGTGTCTCTGACACTCTGAACTGTTTATACTGTAATAAAACCGAAACTATTGAACACGTTGGTATAGAATGTGTTATTGCTAGACAACTTTGGCAAGATATTGAAAGTTTGGTTAGAAAATTGCATTACCCTCAGTTTAAGATTTCAGATACTGAGAAACATTTTGGAGAAAAATATAATGATTACATTAAACACATTATTGTCATCAGTATTAAAGATGTTATCTATCAAAAGAGTAAAAATGGGGATCAAATGTGCCTAGCTGAAGTTGAAAGATTTATTTAAAAAAAATTAAAAATAATGAGATCTCAAGAATTAATGCAAGATAACCAGTTAACATTTGATGAAAAGTGGATTTTTTTATAGATTGTCATAGGAATGACCCTGCGACAAAACATAGTTGGTATACAGTTTAAAACCTGTATTAAATGGACAATTGCCAATTGACTTGAAATGGATGTACTGCAATCATCTTTTTCCATATTAAAGGTGAGGATAAAAATCAATGATAATATCATTGTTATAAATGTTAGGTACAAAGAAAAATAGTTCTTGATATCTTTATATTCTTTATGAGATTTACTTTTTGTATTATTTTGAATGACTATGGAGAATAAAAATCCTGTTGCACATGTGTGCAATTTGAAATTGATAAAAAGAAAAAGAAAAAAAAACTGATATAAATGCATTTTGACTTTAAGAGACTAAATGTCATTATTTCTATCTAGACTTTCCATTGCATGAGGTCAAACTATCATGAAGGATAAATGGTGAGCTCCTGCAATGATCAATAAAAGGAAACTCCTGGTTCGGCCCTAAACAATATGCGTTAAGAGAGGAAGGTGTGTCAGGAAATGTACCAATGATTTTTGTGTCTAGGAGGGCGTATATTACCATGAAAAATGTTACTTAGGTGACCTGTGAAGGGGTCGGGGCAGGCTTTCCATTCTGGGTTGTTATCGTCAAACATATATTTTTCGAACTCTTTTAGATGACTTTAAACAAACACACAACTGTTCTATACCAACGATGGAAAATTTGCATTCTCACATAAATAAGGTCGGTTGAGTAGCTTATCATGATCGCAATCCTCTATGGCTGAAAAAAATTGATATATGTAAAATCCTGATCAGAAATGTTTGGTTGAGAATGTGTCCTGCCTGTCATGACATCATATTGCTATCTAAATCCGCCAACCAATAGCTATATATTCCGCCGAATTCACTATTTAGGACAGATTGGGAGCTTGCACGTTGAACAACATGAGCACTATACATGATTATGATGCCAATGCCTCGGGGTATGAAGAAATGCGTGTTCCTAAAGGAATTAATCATATACTTGGTGCTTTACATGTAAAGCTTGGTAAACCTTTGAATCAAATCCGTGTTCTGGATGCTGGGTGTGGTACAGGGAACTATGCCAAGGAATTGCTGGATGCCGGAGTTGGGCATGTTGATATGCTGGATGCCTCTGATGTGATGCTGACTATTGCAAGAACTAAGCTAAAGAAGTATGTAGATGACGGTAGAGCACATATAATCCATGATTATCTTCCAACACTTCCATATCCTGATGGGTATTTTGACTGTGTCATGTTTATAGCTGTGTTGCACCATCTTGACAAGCAGGAGTTTTGTAACCCATTGGATGCAGCAGATGTTGCCAGATATCCCAAAGTGCAGCTTGCCTGCCAGGAAGGGAGACGGGTTCTTCAGCCGAAGGAATTCCTGGTTATTAGCTATATCAATCGTGATCAACTTATGAATTATTGGTGGACGAAGCTGATTCCTAAAGCTGCAGAGAAGTATGCTCTCCATTTACAAGAATATCCTGCCCTGCGGGAGACTATCGAAAAGATTGGTTTTAAAGATATTAAAACTATCTCAATTTTGGATGAGGATGACTTCGCTCCATCTGTACTGTATGATCCAGAAGGACCTTTAAAAGAAGAATTTCGTAAATCTATATCTTTGTTTAGCTTTGCCACAGAGGAAGACATCAAGTACCTTGTTGCAAGCCTGACAGAGGCCAAGCGAAAGGGGACGCTTGCAGAATTAATGTTGGATCTTGACAAAGATGCGGTCAAATTTGGGCGTTTTTGCCTTATGTTTGCCCAGTAGCTACTACATGGGGGAGATACTAGGAACTACATATACAGGATTGGTAAATAATTCATGTGATTATCGTGTCGCACACGCTGAAGGGATGCTTGAAAAGCAAATGATTGATTTTAACAATGATGCGGTCAAATTTAGACGTTTTTGCTTTATATTTGCCCAATAATCACCTAAATAGGGGAGATATTAGCCCCTCATACAAAGCCCTGGTAGATTGGGAATTTATTTAAATTATTGTCACTTTATTTTATTGAATAAAGTGCCTAGAATTATTTGCATGTTATAGTGGGATTATCATGATTTGTCAAGCAAAAACTTAAAAGGTAGTTGACATTTATATCTATTTAATTTTTTGGTTCTATATATCATTTTGTTGTTCAGGATTTCCCTTGATGATTTCATTGGTAATAAAGATCTTGTTTTTGAAGTGAGTGAGTGTCTGTTTTTCTCCTATGTGTGCTTCTTTAAGTAATTGGTTCGGTGAGGTATTCAATTACACAAACTTTCATTCATTATTTCAAGTAGACAATTTTCAAAGTTGTATCAATTGAGTGATTAATGTAACTTAGGATATTTGATTTAATTGGATCCAATTGAAATGAATGGAGCAGTGCCAACTATTGGAACAGAAAATTATATGTAACCAAGAGTAACTCAATTTCTGGAATTTTGAATGATAAATGTTGTGCTCCTGCAAGGGCAAAGGAGATGAAACATCTGGGTCCATCTAGAATAATGTGCGTTGAAAAAGGAAGATATTATTGGTATTGCACTAACAGCTATGCAACTACTGCATCCAGAGAAGTGTTAACTGTTGCCTAAAATGTTGCTTGATAAGCCGCAAAGGCTAGGCTGTCCATCCGTCCCACGCAGATCCTGCTCTGATGGCGCCGTGGTCTTGGTCGTTGCCACTCACTGCCGCTGTCTCTCAGCACTGTCTGTTTTTGAATACCAACCGGGCTTTATAGAGTCACTCCGCGTCAGAGCCGCGTATATCTCGTGGATTTTAAGGGGATTTTCAACCCCCATACTTCGTACCTGGGTACAAAAAAGTACCCTTCTTTTACAAAATCGCGGACATGCGGAGGTCTTAAAAAAGACCCCTTCTTCTGCAAAATACGTAAGGCGGGTGCGGCCCCCCCTCTGTACCTGAGTGCCCCCCCCCCCTGGGATTGTCCTCGGATTTCGTTTGCCAAAAACGAAATTTCATGCTTACCATGAAACTGAGAATACCTAGCTCGTACTTGTATTGATGGTATGCAGGTAAAAATACCCTCTGAACCCCGATTCATTGGCATCCTTCGCACTGGCGCTGGCTAGGTTTTTAATCCAGACGGTGGTGAGACTCAGCTAACAGTCTGTGGCAACGACTGAGCCCACACAGCCATCAGGGCAGGCCCTAAACAGCAAGATATAACCAGATAGATAGAATGATATATATATATATATATATATATATATATATATATATATATATATATATATATATATATATATATATATATATATATATATATATATATATGTTGCAGCCCAACTTCCGATCCTGGCCCATCTTAAGATGGGCTTGGCCCAACTTCCGATCGGAAGTTGGGTAGCCCATCTTAAGATGGGCTTGGCCCAACTTCCGATGACCCCTAGCCCATCTTAAGATGGGCTTGGCCCAACTTCCGATCTTTAGATACCAGGATGTAGGTCATTTGAAGTTGGGCTAGCCCATCTTAAGATGGGCTTGGCCCAACTTCCGATCTCTAGATACCAGGATGTAGGTCATTTGAAGTTGGGCTGGCCCATCTTAAGATGGGCTTGGCCCAAATTCCGATCATTATAGATACCAGGATGTAACCCTTAATGAATATTCATATTAATTTTTGCACTCTTATGAATACGGAATTTTCAACTCTTTCAAAGGGCATCCACTTTAAATTGCAAGATAATATTAGTCTAGAAATAAATTGAAATGGGTAGCTAGAATAACCTGATGACTCAAAACATTATTGCTGATTGTAAGCAGAAAAACGAAATAAAAGAATCTTATTTTTACAACAAATTAAAGGGTCATATATATTGAATTTTAAGCTTTTTCAGATTTAATGTAATTCAAAGTTAATTCAATTAGATACTTTGCACAATACAACCTTTGTTATTTATGGGTTGTGTGCTCTTACATTACATAAACTAGATGATGAATCATTTACAATTTGAATGAAGGAATAGCAATGGTATTTTTCTAATGACTCAAAAAGGGAAAAGTGATTTTTTTTTCTTATCTTTTAAGCTTTTTTATTAGTATTTTTAGGTATTCTTTAACCCCTTGCAAATTCTTGACATAATTATATAATCATGTGTGTGCCAAAATAAGTGTAAATGCATTAATTGAGGAGGTTCATGTGACTGGCAGGACAGTAGAAATAGACAGAAAACTTGTCAGAATTTACAAAAACATTGTGTCCTTCATCAAGATTCATCAGAGCAGGGCACTTATAGTATCTAGATGAGGTGAGGTAGTAAGAAATGAACATACAGGTGAACTTGGATATGACAGACTCAATGGGACCCGGAAAATTGGTCAGTCGTATGCAAAATCCGTCGTATACATATGACGAATACTTGATATGCATCCGACTGTGACCAAGCATGTTGTCCGTCATATGCAAAAATCCATCGTACAGTGGTCCGTCATATCCAAGTTCACCTGTACATGGTTCAAGTTGTAATTGATATGAGATAAGGTGTATGCAGATTATATTGGTACTTGTACCTAAACGACACATATATTAAATTTTGGCAGATCCAAATTTAATAAGATTTAGACATTATGATCTTGGATTGGCTAACTTTATACTTTGGATGAAGCAGTTGAGAAAGTTGTCTTTTTGGTAGTCAATAGTAAAAGAGGGAAGAGAGAAATATTTATGTTTTAGTTTGAATTATTTTTTAAACCTTTTTTTTGAATATTGAAGAGCAATGAGTATATCAGAAAACTGGTCGTTGAACTTTTAAAATTGAGACCTTTATTAAGAAGCCCTTCATACTGAATGTAGATAAAGAAAAGTAATATAGATGTACCATATGTTAACCTTAATTGGCTAATTATTATGAAATGTTTATACTTTTACAGACATCTATTATAAATAATGTAATAGATACTTATATTTTGTTAGACAGGTAAGAAAATTGCATATACAACTTTTTTAACTCATTCTAGAAGCCAGAAAAGAATGTAATCAATCAAGGATTGCAATTTACAGGTGCTGGAATCCAGCACAAAAAGAAACATTACACGTGTAAATCAATCTGTTGTGTTTGAATAATTATTTCTTAGTTTTGTTTTTCTAGTCTTTTTTACAAAAGGAGAGGAGAGAATCTGTAATCAACTTATATTCAAATTTCGGCATAATCATAAAATTCACATCTTATTCAATAAACAAATATTCCAACAAAGCTATAAACTTCTAGATGAACACTTAATAAAAAATCATTGCCATCGGAAGGTGGGCTGGGCTGCTGTATTATCTGGGTCATCGGAAGTTGGGTAGCCCATCTTAAGATGGGCCAGCAAAATCCAGCCCAACTTCCGATCGGAAGTTGGGCTTGGCCCATCTTAAGATGGGCTGGATCGGAAGTTGGGCTGCAACATATATATATATATATATATATATATATATATATATATATATATATATATATATATATATATATATATATATATATATATATATATATATATATATATATATATATATATGTGTGTGTGTGTATTATGTTTGAACATGTGAGTTTTATATATGTTTATCTCTTTTATCATACTGTTACATCGTTTTTTACATGCATAAAGTTTATCAACGTTAGGAAATGGTACATGTTAAGTACCTAAAATTACAATTTCATCTTTATTGCAGGGACACGACATTATACTTTCGTTATCAGAAGTAAACACAAGTAAACAAGAACATCAGATTTATCTTTTTAGATTTGTGATCTGTCAATTTTTATGTTATCGCCAAACTTTCAACCCTGTAAAAATAAATGGAAACATTACAGATTTTTTGCAAACGATTTTTTGCAAACCTATCATGGGTCCTGCACCTCGTATGCCAATATGTAATGGATAAGTATAAGGCTTTTGACTTAAAAGTAAACCCAAATATAGTATTTGCAAGAAGTGTGATGCATAACCTCTTTTATGTGACCGTTGATATGGCCGTTTAAAACAAGAACGAACAATCTAGTCTTTTTCTACTTATGTAAACTGACATTACCTAGAGTAACGAAAAAGAAAACACTTGATATAAATGAGTTTTTGACTCTAGGAGGCTGATTGCTATACTTTATATCTAGACTGTCCACTAATTGAGGGCAAACTATATATTTGTATATAGAGTAAATGAATCCCTGATTACTGCGAGCAAAGTATTAGCTCTTAGTCCAGGTACCTCCGCCTATATTTGTCTAGAAAATCTCTAGATTAGAAACTCCATTGTCTAATTCAATGTAAAGTAAGCAACCTTGGGTATCTTTGATTATTGTCTCTGTTTTTTTCTCAGCTTCTTCCTTCTGCACTAGCTTTGATTCATGTGGTACCTGCTAATACATGACCATGGATATACTCCCCATCATCAGCATTCGCGGTTCAGGGTCTCCCCTTTTTTATCAATTAGGGGTGTCATTTTTGAAACTTTGCTTTGCTTAAGATGTGTATCCTAAAGCCTGGATCACACAGGCCAGACAAGCCAGGACTTTTTGCCAAGACGTACCTAGGACATCAGTTGCGGATCCAGGGGGGGTTCGAGGGGTTCGACGGCTGGTGAGTCACTTTGCACCACCACGCCACCTGTGGACAACATCAAAACTAATTGTTTCTCTTGCCCCAGTTGCATAATCCTTTTGTTTCAAGTTCCCCAGACCTTGAGTAGCTATAGACAATAGGCTGATTGGTGTCAGCCTGGGATGGGCGCGAGTGGATGAACATCCTGCCTGACGGGATTATAGTCTGCCGTTATCGGCGGATACAGAATTACACTCCAGTCGTTTGCAGACTAAAAATAGCTTGGAATACCTGAAGTTTGTTAGGTGAGGGAGGGGGGGGGGGGGTTCGTTGATTCTCAAACTTCTAGATCACTTGATTCCTTAGTCCAGCGGATACAGTCCAGTCGTTTGCAGACTAAGCATAGCTTGAAAAACCTGAAGTTTGTTAGGTGAAGGGAGAGGGGGTGTTCGTTGATTCTCAAACTTCTAGATCACTTGATTTCTTAGTCTAGCGGACACAGAATTACAGTTCAGTCGTTTGCAGACCAAGAAAAGCTTGGAAAACCTGAAATTTGACAGGTGGGGGGGGGGGGGGGATGTTCGTTGATTCTCAAACTTCTAGGTCACTTGATTCCTTAGTTCAGCGGATACAGTCCAGTCGTTTTCGGACTAAGCATAGCTTGGAAAACCTGAAGTTTGTTAGGTGAAGGGGGCGGGGGATTCGTTGATTCTCAAACTTCTAGGTCACTTGATTCCTTAGTCTAGCGGATACAGAATTAATACAGTCCAGTCATTTGCGGACTAAGAATAGCGTGGAAAACCTGAAGTTTGTTAGATGAAGGGGGATAGATAACCTGTTTCCTCCAAAACCTTTGACGAAAAATATCTAACTACTAGCCAACAGATACTTAACCACATCTCAACACCTTATAAACCAACAGATATATAAAATAACCACATCTTAACACCAAACAGACGAAAGTTCTTCCCTCATCCCCAGGATGTTCACATTGTTAAACCTCTCCAAAAGGTAAAATATATCCTTTAAATGTTTGAAGGTGCAAGAGGTGCATTCAATCTCTTGCGACCATAAAATAGATTAATGCGGCCATCACCAACTCCATGATATATTTTGTTATATCTCTTATGAGATTATTATTATGTTTTTGTTATATCTCATGAAATTATTCTATTTAGTTCGCTGCAGTTGACTCCTTGTGGTGTCTTCATTAATACGTGCTAGTGGCGCCACCAGTGTCACGTTTCGGAACTAAATTGGACCCCCCCTTCTCAAATCCTGGATCCGCCCCTGGACATGCCGGACGTGAGTGCCGACAAAAGTCCTAGGTGTTCAGTCACGACAAATATGCAAATTAGCATGTCTTGGTAGTGTCGGGGACACGTCGCCGACACGTCGGGGACACGTCGCCGACCTAATATTGGTTCATCAAGTCTTTGTTGAGTCAGTATTAGGACATCTTGACAAAGTGAGTATGTTAGGCGACGGTGTTAGGACATTCAGGACGCGTCGCCGACGTAAATATAAATGTTAATTTTGTATCCAGACGTAGCTAGGACTTCCTAGGTGTGTCGGCGATGGGTATGGGACGCATAACCGACATATCTAGGACGTCTTGGCTAGGTCGCCGACAAATTAGATACCTATTATTATTATTGTTATTATTATTATTATTATTATCATTATTATTATTATTATTATCATTACTACTAGCTGCAACCAGTGCATAGCATGGGCTTACAACACCGCTTTATCTTAGTTTTATGAGATAAGAACAGCCAACATTAGCAGCCAAGGGAAGATCTCTTTATGATCTTTCTAAGGGCCGTTCCATTTAAAAGTGGGGGGGGGGGGGGGGGGGGGGGAGGAACGGAAGCTAATTAAATATTCGGCACCCCCCCTTCCAGCCATAGTTCAGAATTAGGGGGGGAGGGGGGGTAGAGCAATTCAGAATTCGCCCCCCTGCGCCATAAAAATCCTCTCTTTCCCCCTAATACAGTGTCGTAGTAGCTGCAGAATTTCTTTATACTACAAGTTTCATATATATGTATATATATATATTTACATATACATATACATATATATATATATATATATATATATATATATATATATATATATATATATATATATATTTATATTTGTCCATATGATTATTCCAACTGTAGATGTTTGCAAAATTAGATTATTCATTTATTTATATATGTCTATATATGTATCTATCTATTTATATATATATATGTATATATATATAATATATATATATATATATATATATATATATATATATATATATATATATATATATATATATATATATATATATATATGTATATATATGTATGTATGTATGTATGCATATATCTATATATATATATATATATATATATATATATATATATATATATATATATATATATATATATATATATATATATATATATATATATATATATATATGTATATATATATATATATATATATATATATATATATATATATATATATATATATATATATATATATATATATATATATATATATATATATACATACAGATATATGTATACTAGTAAATATACATACATAGATGGATTTACATATATATATATATATATATATATATATATATATATATATATATATATATATATATATATATATATATATATATATATATATATACATATATATATATATATATATATATATATATATATATATATATATATATATATATATATATATATATATATATATATATATATATATTCATATATATGTGTTTATATATAAATTTATATGTATTTATTTATTCATATATATATACGGTATCGGGACAATATCCCCCCGGACAATATCCCCCGGACAATATCCCCCCGGACAATATCCCCCCGGACAAAATCCCCCGTTCCAATATCCCCCCGGACAATATCCCCCCGGATGATATGCTAGTAAAAAAAGAAATTTGTTGTTTTAGGCTCAGTGATGAGTGAGAAATCATCAAATGAAAATGGACATATTTTGCCGAGAATGTCGAGAAATCAAAACGTTTGTTCAAGGCGTTTTCATTCCATGATTTCTCCGTGATTACTGGGCTTAAAATTACGATTTTAGTTTATTAAAAAAGAACATATTAGGGACTTTCTAGATAAATGAATAATATTGTCTTAAGTCCAATAAAAAATGTATAAATGTAATTTATAGGATGTTTTGTGGTTGAGGTGGTGGCCATGGTATATTGTAGGAATTGATCATGGGAGGGGTTCCCGGGGATGGGGGTCACTTGGGTAATTAGGGGGGCGCATACACTTGTTATCAATAATTAAAAAACACCCCTAAATCACTGATTTCTGGCCGAAAAAGCACCCTCATTTCAATAAAAACGCTGACTTTTTCCACCAAATAAACATCCCTTCTTTATCAAAACACTGACATTGGATAAACGGGAACACGTATTTTAACTTAAGATTGTACAATCCTCTGCCTGTTTAGCGGCAGCAAGTCGCGGCAACAGCCTCGGAAGCCCAGTCACTTTGGGAGTCACTCGGCGTTGTGCCCGCCATGATGCTTCTGGCCTCGTTGTGGTGCGGGAATTCCCAACCGACGTCACGGGGAATCCCCAATTCACGTGATAAGGCCATGGCAAAAAGCGTGTCCTAGCAGCGTCCTGTGTCTGTCCGGAGTAAATCTTGGCGTGTCGGGGTCGGCGGAAACCACAAAACCGCAAACTCCAACCTCCAGACACAGCCAGGACATTCCAGTCTCTGCTAGGACACGTCGCCGACACGTCGGGGACATGTCGCCGATTTCAATTTTGTCGTGGCTGAGCTGCCACGTCGTGGCAAATTCTTGAACATGTCGAAGAATTTGCCACGACGTCGGCTCCGGCGGGGATCCAGCTAGGACAAGCCCGATTTTGCTAGGACATCACCTAGGACACTGCCACGATGTGGAATTGAACGAAATATTTGAACGAAATTCCATGTCGTGGCAGGTCCTAGCAGTGTCCTGACACCTTGTCTGGCCTGTGTGATCCAGGCTTAAATCAATACCTTAGTAATGGTTCACGACTCCTAGTCCTTTAAAACTGTAGCAAACCACTTTATCATATAATTATTTTCACTTTTGTGCGGCTTTTTTGCATGTTGCTATGTAAAAGGCTACTTTCTAGCCCTTCTGGGCCACATTGATCTTTCTTCTCTAGCTGTAGAAACAGGGTTCTGTATTGATATTTGATGCAACCACCAGACAGACAGAGCTTATGGCAAACCACAATTAGGAAGGCAATAAACACTCAAGTACATACTGCCTGTTTTGTGCATTATCGCCAATTTTATTCTTTTATCTAAATAGAGTTTGGACATATTGCAACTGTTGTGTACTGTCAGTTTTCCCTTTTCAATTTACGGTGATGATATGGTGTTAATTAAAGCGATTCCTTTTGTGAACACGGAACATTTCCCCAAGCTCAGATAATCTATAATCTAAATTGGGGCTCAATTCAGTTTTAAACCATAGTGCAACTTTTCTCCACAAGTTTACAACACATTCAGTGTATAGCATATCTATCAGTTTCTTTCATTAAAAAATGAACATTTTGGAGTGACGACATTTTGCATTTCATTTATCTTACTATTGACATGACTTCATCGTGCATTTACTACAATGTATGCATAAAATGTATGAATCTTGAAAATACATTATTAGTAGTTGAGTTATTTGTAGTCTGGCAGCTTATGTAGTTTCCGTGGGAAGTTCATGTTAATTGTTGGAGACACAGTGTTTCTAGACCAATTTTGGATGAGGCCTTAAAAAAAATATGTCTCCAATTTTTTCGACTAATTTTTCAAGGTCAAACGTCAAGGTCAAAGTTCAAAATCCTTGAAATGCCTTGTTTGGACCTGAAACAACCTGCATTTGATAAGAAACTCGATTTTTTGGGTGAAATACAATCGGTCAGTGAATTTTATACACAAAGATTTAGTATTTTTCACATTAAAGTTCAAATCTGAGGTCAATAAGTACATTTTAAAACAAAGGTCAAAGGTCAAATTAGTGAAAAATGCCTTGTTTGGACAAGAAATGAGCTGCATTTGATTAAAGTTGGTTAGAAACCAGGTTTTATGATGAGACACACTTTTTCAGTAAATTTCATTAAAGCACACTTCATATTTTCCATCTCAAAGATTATATCTTAGGTCAATGAGTCCATTCAAAGGTCAAGATCAGCAGTCAGAATGCAGGAAAATGCCTTGCACGTACCAGATACAATCTGCATTTGATTCAATTTGGTTAGAAACCAGCTGTTTAGGATGAAATACACTTAATGATAAGTGAAGTTCATACATAAAGCTTCATTTTTTTGCACAGTAAAGTTTAAATAGGAGGTCAATAACTACATTTAAAAACAAACAGAAATGTCACTTTCATCTGTGAGGAAAATGGGTGAGTGGAAATGCCGCCAAGACATCTGCAAATAATATGGCTAGGTAATTGAAAAATGCCTTGTTTCGACAAGAAATGAGCTGCAGTTTTTTTTAACTTGATGCAGTCAGTAAAAAAACACTGTGCACCTTTTATTTACATACAAGCATAATAAATACAGTTTACAAATATTTTCTTGTTGCTTTTTCATTATATCACCAATAAAGAAGACCATAGATATTTCAGGGGTTTTCCAAAAAAAACAAAATGGATTTTTGCAGGTTTTCTGAAGGGAAAGAAGATATTTTGGGCCATATTTCGGAATCTTCTCAATTTGGTATTTTTCTGGAATTTTGGTCCAAAAACCTCTCCCTTCTAGTAATGTTTTTATCCACTTTACCTTCAGTGTCTTGTCAAAATTCTCCAAATTAATCATTTTTAACCCTCCATCCTTGATATCTAGCTCTAATGTTGTTTTTTTTTTATTTTGGGGGCTTATGATTCCATATAAAATGGTATAGCTTCTTGTTTAATTCTCTAAAGAACTCATGTTTTGGGGTAGGCAGGGCAATAAGAAAATGGACAATTTTAGATATGGCGAGGCTTTTGACAATTAAAATCTTTCCCATTAAAGTCAGATTTCTTCTGTTCCATCTGGCAAGAAGATTATCAATATCTGAAAGTTTTTCACTGCAGTTGTTTTCTGTTATGTTATTAAGATCATATGTATCATACTTAATGCCCAATGCCCAAAGCAGTGAACGAATGTACCCAGTCTAGTTTTAATTCAGGACAAATAGTTTGTTCTGAAAAACGTTTTGAACCAATCCAAACAGATTTTGTTTTTGATACATTCATCTTTAAACCAGATGCCACCTCAAAAGAATCTAGAATACTTATGGTTTTTGTATCAAATGCAGCTCATTTCCTGTCCAAACAAGACATTTTTCACTGAGTTGACCTTTGACCTTTATTTTAAAATGTACTTATTGACCTCATATTTAAACTTTACTGTGCAAAAAAATGAAGCTTTATGTATCAAATTCACTTATCATTAAGTGTATTTCATCCTAAACCGCTTGTATCCGGTACGTGCAAGACATTTTCCTGCATTCTGACTGTTGATCTTGACCTTTGAATGGACTCGTTGACCTTAGACATAATCTTTGAGATGGAAAATATGAAGTGTGCTTTAATGAAATTTACTGAAAAAGTCTCTCATCATAAAATCTGGTTTCTAACCAACTTTGATCAAATGCAGCTCATTTCCTGTCATTACAAGGCATTTTTCACTGATTTTACCTTTGACCTTTATTTAAAAATGTACTTATTGACCTTAGACTTATACTTTACTGAGTAAAATATTGAAGCTTTATGTATGAAATTTACTTATCATTAAGTGTATTTCATCCTAAACAGCTGGTTTCTAACCAAATTGAATCAAATGCAGCTTGTATCCGGTACGTGCAAGACATTTTCCTGCATTCTGACTATTGACCTTGACCTTTGAATGGACTCATTGACCTTAGATATAATCTTTGAGATGTAAATATGAAGTGTGCTTTGATGAAATTTACTGAAAAAGTGTGTCTCATCATAAAACCTGGTTTCTTACCAACTTTAATCAAATGCAGCTCATTTCTTGTCCAAACAAGGCATTTTTCACTGATTTGACCTTTGACCTTTATTTGAAAATGTACTTATTGACCTCAGATTTAAACTTTACTGAGCAAACAAAAAAAATGAAGCTTTATGTATGAAATTCACTTATCATTAAGTGTATTTCATCCTAAACAGCTGGTTTCTAACCAAATTGAATCAAATGCAGCTTGTATCCGGTACGTGCAAGACATTTTCCTGCATTCTGACTATTGACCTTGACCTTTGAATGGACTCATTGACCTTAGATATAATCTTTGAGATGGAAAATATGAAGTGTGCTTTGATGAAATTTACTGAAAAAGTGTGTCTCATCATAAAATCTGGTTTCTAACCAACCTTAATCAAATGCAGCTCATTTCTTGTCCAAACAAGGCATTTTTCATTGAATTGACCTTTGATCTTTATTTAAAATGTACTTATTGACCTCAGATTTGAACTTTAATGTGAAAAATACTAAATCTTTGTGTATAAAATTCACTGACCGATTGTATTTCACCCAAAAAATCGAGTTTCTTATCAAATGCAGATTGTTTCAGGTCCAAACAAGGCATTTCAAGGATTTTGAACTTTGACCTTGACATTTGACCTTGAAAAGTTAGTCGAAAAAATCGAAGACATATTTTTTTGAAGTCCTCATCCAAAATTGGTCCAGAAACACTACGTCTCCAACAATTAACAAGAGTTTCCCACGGACCCCCCTTTTTTTCTACATAAGCTGCCTGACTATGTAGTAAAAGTTTATTCCATAAAGTAACTTCATTCAATACATTTGACCAACGATTTCAGAGTTGATACATGATATTTTTATAAGAGATTTATATATGGTCTTCAGTACTAAGAACTATAATATTCAAGTAAACAATCTCTAAGATGCAACTTTAAGGGAAGGTCCAGAAGAGTGGATGAATGACCTTGAATGAAATTGTTTCACTTCTGCCAACATAAAATGAAAAATCAAGAAAATTGTGTTTGATTTTAAACATGATAATCAATTTATCCCTAGAAGCTATTTCCCTTCATTGCGCAGAAAATCCCTAATTCAGGTAATATCAACTATTTACCAATCTTTTCTGCATTTCATATTTACAACAGAATCGTACCAGAGGGGGTTATATGGATCCTTCAACTTTAAAGTCCATAAACTGTCTTGCGGTATCCAGCATTCTGGAATTCCATATGACAGTATGTAGGGACTTTCGTCTTCACAATTGGTTCCCCATCTAAGTGCGGCTTAAGTGAACTGTCAAAATTAATCCCCTTACAATGTCAGAAATAATACAACATGCATTCTTCAATAGCTGGCATAATGACATCGAATACAGGTTGAATTGTTTTTGCCATGTTGAATGCTTTTGTTGTCAAATGGAATCAATTTTTGTTTAAGTTTAATGTTCTCCACTCAGTCTTTTAAACGACCTAAGTAAAACCTAAGTAAAACTCACGTCGAATTTTGAATCGCTGGAAGTTCCTAAGCCCGAGTGTCCAATGCCTTTTCTATCCGTGAGATCACATAATAAAGTAAAGAGTGAAGCAAACCATTTGGGGATGTCTAGAGGTGGTAGGGTCAAAACATATAAAACGTGAAACCTGCAAAATACACTACCACAGTCTAGTTTTAAACCTATAAAGTATACACATTAGAAAAATGTATATAAGAATAAGGTTAAAGAATTCCCTCATTATTTTATTCGATGAGTGTGGATGAATGATATGTAACGGTAAGCTTGTGATATCAGGGATCTCAGGTATTGCATGTTGAGATTTTATTACATCATCTCAGAAAATGTAGTGTCAGGTTCCGTTGTAATATGGATTGAACATGAAAAGAGGATCAAATTTTAAAGTCATCATTTGTGTGGCTTATCACAAGGTAAAGTTGGCAAATGGCGAATTTGATTTATATAAAAAACCTGATCAGAAGCGTTTGGTCAATAACGTGTCCTGTCTGTCATGACATTATATTGCTAGTTAAATCCGCCAACCATTAGCTGCCTTGTGATAAGTGGCCACCCACAAGCTATATATACTGCTGGATTCACTCATTAGGACAAGTCGGGAGCTTGCACTTTGAACAACATGAGCACTATACATGATTATGATGCCAATGCCTCTGGGTATGAAGAAATGCGTGTTCCTGCAGGAGTTAATCATATACTTGGTGCTTTACATGTAAAGCTGGATAAGCTTCTGAGTGAAATCCGTATTCTGGATGCTGGATGTGGTACAGGGAACTATGCCAAGGAATTGCTGGATGCTGGAGTTGGGCATGTTGATATGTTGGATGCCTCTAATGGGATGCTGACTATTGCAAGAACTAAGCTAAAGAAGTATGTAGATGATGGTAGAGCACATATAATCCATGATTATCTTCCAACACTTCCATATCCTGATGGATATTTTGACTGTGTCTTATTTATAGCTGTGCTGTACCATCTTGACAAGCAGGGTTTTGGTAACCCATTGGACACAGCAGATGGTGACCAATATCCCAAACTGCGGCTTGCCTGCCAGGAAGCAAGGCGGGTTCTTCAGCCAGAGGGGTTCATGGTTACTTGCCATATGAATCATAATCAAGTTATGACTTACTTGTGGATGGCGTATATTCCTAGCGCTGCAGAGAAGTATGCTCTCCATTTACAAGAATATCCTGCTCTGCGTGCAACTTTGAAAGTGGTTGGCTTTAAAGATATTGAAACTATCGCAATTTTGGATAAGGAACTCTTCACTCCATCTGTACTGTATGACCCAGAAGTAGCTTTAAAAGAAGAATTTCGTAAATCTTTATCTTATTTTAGCGTTGCCACAGAGGAAGACATCAAGTACCTTGTTGCAAGCCTGACAGAGGCCAAGCAAAAGGGGACACTTGCAGAATTAATGTTGGATCTTGACAAAGGTGCAGTCAAAATTGGGCGTTTTTGTCTTATGTTTGCCCAGTAGTTACTACATGGGGGACATATTAGCAACCACATACACAGCACAAGTAAACAATTTACGTGATTATCATGTTGCACGCCTGACAGAGGCCAAGCTTAAGGGCCGCTTGAAAAGCTAATGATTGATTTTGTGAGTGAGATGTCTGTTTTATTTCCCTGTGTGTCCTTCTTTATCATTTCTTCTAGTAGACAATTTACAAGGTATATCATGTGATGAGTGTAATATGGGAAATTTCTGTGTGTTAAATAAATACAGTGTCGGAATTTAATTCCTGCACTGAATACGTGGGCAGTCTGGGCATAATACACGACCGCACGCCCAATTGTCCAATTCTGTGGCATGGATGCGATCACAGGTCCCTGACCTCACAACTGGATGTAGCTTTGACTCGCAAGCTACGTGGGTCATTGATGAGTTATTGGCTCATGTTTGGACATGTTATCCATGGTTATTTGTACAACCAGGCACTGGCAGACGTCTGGTCGACTGGTGCAGGTATTAAATGTCTGTACTGTATGACAAAAATCAACTTTATTTTCAATTACTAGTACCTCCCTCCCGACCCTGTAAAATTGGTCTGTGAAGGATCCGGGAACCAATAAATTAAGTAACCATCGCCTTATCTAAGCCAAAAAATTTAGTTCAAATGAAAGTGTGCTAAGGTCCAAAGGTTGATATTCAAGTTGTTGAAAATTACAAACATCACTCAATTTAAGGGATTTTCGCCCCAACATCACTCTCCCGGGCCAGGTGTCCGTTGAGAGTCACAGTAACTGAACATCAAATTTCAATTTCCGTTACTTTTTCTGCAATGTTATGGCTAAACTAGATAGATATATATGTATGAATATAGAAATAGATATGTGTGTGTGTATTATGTATGTTCATGTGTGTGTTACATATGTTAATCTTTTTTATCATACTGCTAAATCATTTTTTACAGGCATAAAGTTTATCAACGTACTAAAAAGTACTATTTTCATCTTTATTTCTGAGACACAACATTTTACTTTTGTTATCCGAAAGTTAATTGCTGCTTTTTACAAGTAAACACGAACATCAAATTTATCTTTTTAGATTTGAAATATGTCACATTTTAAGTTAACGTTGAATGTTCAACCCTATAAGAATATATTGAAACATTGCAGACAATTTTGCAAATATATTATCAGTCTCAGGCCTAGTTTGCCAATATGTAGTGGATAATGTTCAGACGTTTGACTTATTAGCTAACATTTGTAAGAAATGGTATGTTTAAAACGAGAAAGAGCAATCTAGTCTTTTTCTTCTTGTGTAAACTGAAATTACCTGGAGAAAAGAAAAAGAAAAACACTTGACATTTTTACTTAAAGAGGCTAAGTGCCATTGTTTACATCTGTACGTTCCATTACTTGGGGACAAACTATTATGAATGATAAATGGTGAGCTCCTGCAATGACCAATGAAAGGAAACTCCTGGGTCTGCCCTTAACACTATGCGTTAATAGAGGAAAGTGTGTCATGAAATTACCAATGATTATTGAGTCCAGGAGGGCGTATAGTTTCGCGTAAACATGTTACTTAGGTGACCAAGGGGTCGGGGGTAGGCTTTCCATATTGGGTTGTTTTTATCAAACATGTATTTTAAGATATCTTTCAGATGACATTTAACAAACACAAAAATGTTCTATATCAATGATGGAAAATGTACATTCTCACATAAATAAGGACGGTTGAGTACCTTATCATGATCACAATTCTCTAATGCTAAAAAAACATTGATTTATGTAAAATCCTGATCAGAAGTGTTTGTTTGAAATGTGTCCTGCCTGTCATTACATTATGTTGCTAGTTATATCTGCAAATCTGCCAACCAATACCTGGCTGGTGGTAAGTGGCCACCCACAAGCTATATATACCGCTGGATTCACTCTTTAGTAAGGATCAGTTGCTTGCACCTTGAACAACATGAGCACTATATATGATTATGATGCCAATGCCTCTGGATATGAAGAAATGCGTGTTCCTGCAGGAGTTAATCATATACTTGGTGCTTTACAAGTAAAGCTGAATAAACCCCTGAGTCAAATCCGTGTTCTGGATGCTGGGTGTGGTACAGGGAACTATGCCAAGGAATTGCTGGATGCTGGAGTTGGGCATATTGATATGTTGGATGCCTCTGTTGGGATGCTGGATATTGCACGAACTAAGCTAAAGACGTATGTAGATGACGGTAGAGCACATATAATCCAAGATTATCTTCCAACACTTCCATATCCTGATGGATATTTTGACTGTGTCCTATTTATAGCTGTGTTGCACCACCTTGACAAGCAGGAGTTTGGTAACCCATTTGATTCAGCAGATGGTGCACGGTATCCCAAACTGCGGCTTGCCTGCCAGGAAGCAAGGCGGGTTGTTCAGCCAGAGGGATTCATGGTTATTTGCCATATGAATCGTGATCAACTTATGACTTATTGGTGGGGAAGGTTTATTCCTAATGCTGCAGAAAAGATTGCTCTCCATTTACAAGAATATCCTGCTCTGTGGGCAACTTTGAAAGCGGTTGGTTTTAAAGATATTGAAACTATCGCAATTTTGGATAAGGAACTCTTCACTCCATCTGAACTGTATGACCCAGAAGGACCTTTAAAAGAAGAATTTCGGAAATCAATATCTTTGTTTAGCGTTGCCACGGAGGAAGACATCAAGTACCTTGTTGCAAGCCTGACACAGGCCAAGCGAAAGGGGACACTTGCAGAATTAATGATGGATCTTGACAAAGATGCTGTCAAAATTGGGCGTTTTTGCCTTATGTTTGCCCAGTAGCTACTACATGGGGGAAATTTCATATACAGGGTTGGTAAATAATTTACTTGATTATCATGCTGCCTACCTGACAGAGGCCAAGCGAAGGGGGATGCTTTAAAAGCAAATGATTAATTCTAATAAAGATACGGTCAGATTTGGACGTTTTTGCCTTATATTTGCACAATAATCACCTAAATGGGGGATATATTAGGCCCCACATATGCAGCTTTGGTAAATTGGTAATTTATTTAAGTTATTGACACTTTATCTTATCGAATAAATTGCCTAGAATTATTTGCATGTTATAGTGGGATATGAATTATCATGATTTGTCAAGCACAAACTTAAAAGGAAGTGGACATTTATTTCTATTTAATCTTTTGGTTCTATATATCATTTTGTTGTTCGGGATTTCCTTTGATGATTCAATGGTAATAAAGATCTTTCTTTTTGAAGTGAGTGAGTGTCTGTTTTCTTTCTCTTATGTGTCCTTCTTTATGTAATTGGTTCGATGAGGTAATCAATTACACAAATTTATTCATTATTTCAAGTAGACAATTCTCAAAGTTGTATCAACTGAGTGATTGGTGTTACTTAGGATATGAGATTTAATTGGATCCAATTGAAATGAATTGAGCAGTGCCAACTATTGAAACAGAAAATAATATGTAACCAATGGTAACCTAATTTTTGGAATTTTGAATGATGAATGTTGTGCTTCCGCGAGGGCGAAGGAGATGAAACATCTAGGTCCATCTAGAATAATTTGCGTTGAAAAGGGAAGATGTTTTAGGTATTGCACTAACAACTATGCTAGTATTGTGTCCGGAGAAGTGTAAACTATTGCCTAAAATGTTGCTTAATAAGCCACAAATGTTAGGCTTACTTTAAAGAGATGGATGTCAGTTACACGTATACACATCTCTCGTGACGTTGACGTCATATGGTGCGTCAAATGGTACTGCTAAGGTGTTAGAATATGTTACACTTACATCGAGTGACAACAGGCTAATTTATATCAAATACACGAAGAGCACTGTATTTCAAATAACATCGACATAGACATTGATTAAGAGTTTCTTTCTCTCTTTCCGATATTCAAAATTCTTCTCAATCAAACAACCGGTATCTTGCACCCAAAGAAAGTCCGATACAAGGTGATAGGAGTGGAAATGAAAGGAATGGAAAGTAGTATGAAGCTAGTGGCGCTGGGCGCAACACAGCGCAAAGGTTAGGCAGGTATTGTAGAGGAATGAATCCGTGCGCCAAAATATGTAGGCAGGCGCACGGATCCATATCTCAAGGGGAATGGATAGAGATGTAATAGTTATGAAATATGAGGAATATGGGTAGTGAGTAAAAGCAAATTAGTGATCGTGTAAATATTTACAGCTAAGTTCACCTGGGAAAAAAGTCTGATTTGAAAAATATTTGTTACTGAAATACCATAAGGGTGAGAATATGGGGAATTCAAAAACATTAACCAGAATATGCCCCCCCCCCTCCCCAATATGATACTGACCACCTCTGGGTCATGGACTATTATGATGTATTCAGTTCAAAAGCAATCTCTGTGTGTTTCTCATAACTGGGAATTTGTCATCATGCTGCAAGTGTGATTTGCTACATAAAATTTAAGTTATTTCATAATCATACTTGTATGGTTATCAATTTGCCAACACCTGTAAAATATAATAGCCCACTCCTAAACTAATAAACTAATCTGACCCCTGGTGGCCAGGATTGGAACCACATAAAATCTCCTGATTTTGGATGGTTGAATGTTAACAGGTATGAATTATATAACTTGGTCAGAAATCTTCAGATTAGCTACTGATTTGCCAACTTTCAAAAATCATCCACCATTCCTCAAGAATAAATTTATTTTCTAGCCAAGAGCCAAGAATTTCATAATATGCTGAATATAGTAAGTATTTATCTGGAAAGATCACACAATGTCTGGAAAGATCACACAATGTAAATGTTGTTGATGAAGACATTTTCAGTTCCAAAGCTATCTGCGTGTTTTTGAAAACTGTGTGTATATTATCATGCAACAATTGTGATCTGCTAAAATTAAAGTTATCCTATTAACATATGTTTCCATGATTACCAACTCTAAAGGCCCGCTCCTTAAGCAAAAGTACTAACCTGGCCCCTCCCAGAATTGGAACTAAACAAAATGAAACCAAAAGACGTCGCAGTATAGTAAACCGCCTGATAAGTGAAATATTCTGATTTTGGATTGTTGAATGCTGACGGGTATGCCAACGTACGTGCACAATATCAATTGAACAATTCATAACACACACGTACCATGATTTAAGAACTTATGGCCAGTTTAGCGATATTCTCAGAATGAGGCATCTCCGTAGTATAATAGTATACCGTAGGTGTACGTCCTATACATATTTCGCTGTTTCGCTATTCGCGGAATTACCGTAAAGTCGTTCCCCTTTTTCGACATAGTACACGCCCAGCGGGCACTGTACGTACAATGTACGTACATTGTACGTACAGTTGGTACAATGTACGTACAATGTACGTACATTGTACGTACAGTGCCCGCTGGGCGGGCGCGAAAATATGCAAAAAAAAATCCCATTTATGAGCTTCATACAATGTTTCAATCGCATGCATGATTTTTTGGCCGCTCAGTTTCATCAACAAACTCGCTGCCATAAACCGTTATTACGAAGAATTTTGTTCTGGCACTTTTCCCTATACACCAGGTATATTGCCAACTTGGCGAGTGGCAGCATGCTGAATCTATGAATGTCCTACGGACGACGTGCTACCCTACAGCACGTGTGACGCCGAAGTGGGTCCAGTGACCCACGAATGTTTTGCAAAACAGCATCTTTAGTCAAATAACGTATACAATACTAGGTAATTGAAGTATTTCATATTTACATTTCGCACCGAAAAAAGCTAGAAAGGTGTCCATGTAGCTTATGGGATGAACGGTATGGTAGGTAATGTAAGCCAGTCGAACAAACGCCAAATTCGACCCTATTTAAAAAACGACCGGGACCAGGTGCAAGAATGAAATATCGGCACTGTATGTAGACCTTTCTCAGTTAATGAAGACATTTTCCAGGCATGATGACATTTTCAATGACTAACCTTTTAGAAAGCTGTGTCGCCATCAAAAACAATTACAAAGACCTACCGATAGCTGTTGAAAGACTTTCAATAATTCTGTGAACGATTCTGGAGGATAACATATGTATTTGTTAGATCAGATAACTCTTCTCAAATCGGCAGTGTAATTGTTATCATATTCTATATACCATCAATCAAATATAAAATCCAGCCACCTAAGAAAGTCTTCGTCTGATGTAACAACATATTTGTCTCTAAAAGGTAAAGATTGCAATTGTGTTGTATGACTATGTACTTTTAGCCACAATGTGTACTGGCTAATCATGGCTAGTAATAAAAATGGAATTGCTTCGTTTATTGGGTCTATTGGATCATGGGTTAATTCATTGCTGTGAAACATCATGTGGTCAAATATCCATAGTTAATATATAAAATCTACAATATCATTCCATTAGCTTAATGAATAAACCAGTGATGGGTGAGAATAAATTTCGCTTTCTGGATTCAGTGAAAAAAACTGGATATCTACAACTGAAAATGGTCAGGAAATGTATCGAGCAAGTTTGTGTCATGTTTTGAAATGCAACAAAACACTGTACAATACCCACCTTATACATTTCTAGAGAGAGTAAAGACCAAGGAACTTAACTTGTTCTCGATATGTTATTAAAGCATAATGCTTATGCCACCAAACATTGTATGTTACCTGCTGTTTACATTCCACAAGTGAGTCTATACCAATTGCACTTACTGATCTAAAGAGCTCATGTATAAACAAACATCCTTTGGCAAAATGGCCCTTATGACATGAACTGTATTCAATGACCAAATATCAAATACTATTATTTAGTCTACCAATAAAGATTTTGAATTAGGGATTCTGTGGTCGTCATATTTTTCTGCATTCTATGCTAAAACATGTGGAAAGTGTGGAGGAAACAGAAATTAAGTGGAATATAAAATCGTCTACCAAGTGTCTCACATGACTTGAATCTCGAACCATCTGTGGCTTTCCTACTTGAGGATAGAGTGTCCAAACTTTCTCCGATATTGTCAAATGAAAAACAATTGAGAAGAAAAAGAGTGTTACTGAACATCTGTCTTAACAACTATGAACTGCATGATATTAGGTCAATTCTTATAAGTTCAGTATTATGAAATATGATAAACATCTGTGATGCAAATTACGTATATCAACCTTATTGTACGAGGGTCCTTACTCATAAAGGAAATTGGTCAGGGTGGATTTAATTGTTGAAAACATTCCAATGTGAAAATTACCGAATAAATTGAGTGTCTATTCATTCTGCTGACAGGGTGTCAAATGCAGCTACTTATACATGTATTTATTGTTGATCAATTGTTATGGGAGATTGTATTGTCCAAAATAAATTCTGCTTTGATTGGCAATGACTGTATTTACTGTTATTTTATTTGCAATGATTTATTTCATTGCATTGTCTCTTGATTTAAAAGAAAAATTAGCATCACTTTAGCAGCCTTCATTTCCAGACTGACACTAAAAGCAAGCATGTATCACAGAGGAAACACTGTATTATTAGCAGATGGGAAAGACAGCAGGATATGTGTCAGTTTTGATATAATTTTGCTTTTAAGTAGAGTAGTTTTGCCTTCATCTTGGAATCCATGATTTTAATTAAATTCATAACATCTTTTATTCTAGTGTCTACATGATCTTAAACGTGATATCATTGTTTTATTTGGTTAACATTACATTTGATCTCTAGAGACATAAACGTGTCTGTTCATAGTGATCCTATATAAGGCTTTGCAAAATTGCTATATTTACACCTTTTTGGTAGTAATATCTAAGCCAAAACATTTGTTTAAATGATAGTGTGCTAAGGTCCAAAGGTTGACATTCAAGTTGTCGGAAATAACTAAGATCACTCAATTTAAGAGATTTTCACCCCAAAAATCTCTCACCCCAGGTGATTGTTGAGTGTTACAGTGACTGAACATTACCACTCGATTTTCGTCACTTTTTCTGCAATGTTACGGTTAAACTAGATAGATATAGATTTATAGTTATAGAAATAGATTTATGTGTGTGTATTCTATATGTACATGTGTGTGTTACATATGTTTATCTCTTTTTATATCATATAGCTAAATCATTTTTTACAGGCATAAGGTTTATCAATGCTTTATTGCTGAGACACGACATTTTATTTTCGTTATCATAGAGTTGATTGCTGCTTTTCACAAGTATTAACAAGAACATCCAACTTATCTCTTTAGATTTAGCATATGTCATTTTTTTTTAGATAACGTCGAATGTACAACATTGTAAAAATTAATTGAAACACTGCAGAATTGTTAGCAAACATATTACCGTTTCTAGGCCTAGGGTGCTAATATAATAATGGATAGGTATAAGGCTTTTGACTTAAAAGTAAACCTTTATATAACATTTGTAGGAAATGTACGTTTAAAACGAGAAAGAGCAACCTAGTCTTTTTCTACTTATGAATGCAAACTGACATTACCTGGAGTAAAGAAAAAGAAAACACACTTGAAGAATATATGTTCAATAAATATCATAAAAATCTTCCAAAATTATCAAATGAAGATATTTCAAAATTAGATTAAATCATAACTTTAAATGAAATGCATACACAGATTTTCAGCGGCAAAAAAACAAAGGCCAGGGTCCTGATGGTGTCACCAATGAGTTGTTTTTCAAGATTTTTCGGGATGACTTAAAACTTCCTTTATTAGAACTACTAAATTACCTCTGTGAAAGAGAATATATAAATCAAAATTTATGATTGGTATAATTACATGCATCCCAAAAGGAAATAAAGTTAGAAATAATTAAAAAGAATTGGAGACCCTTTACACTTTTTAATTCAATATAGAATTTTTTTTCAGGAATATGGGCTAATCGAATTAAGCGATTTCTTCCTGAATTAATAGGAGACAGTCAAAAAGGGTTTGTTCAGGAAAGATTCACTGGGGAAAATACTTGTTTAACTTTTTACATTTTACCTGAAACAAATTCACAAGAGATATCTGGTCTAATGATTTTAGTAAATTTCGAAATAGCTCTTAATGCAATTGCGTGGGATTATATTTCTTAAATTCTAAAAGCATTTAACTTACGTGAAAAGACAATCTCAGTTATAGAAAGTTTACAAAAAAACGAAATCCAAGTTTTTACAAAATTGTCATCTTTCTGAAATTATCAACTTGGGAAGGGGGTGTAGACATGGGGATCCACTATCCCCCTATCTCCTTGGTGAAACCATCAGAAAACTTGACGAAATTAAAGGAATTTCAATTTGAGGAAAAGTACATAGAATATCCCAGTTTGCCGATGACATCACCTTATTCACGTAATTTAATGAAAAGAATCTGAGAGGATGTATGAGCATTCTACACAAATTCTATCAAATCTCAGATTTGAAAATTATTAGCTAACATTAGCTATAAAATTCAGAGTAATAGGGCACAGCAGGATGACACTAAGTGATGACATGGATTTTATCTGGATGCAAGAATTCACCTCTCTTGGAATTAATTACAATATTTTAAAATTGAACCAAATAACATAATTAAATTTAAAACTGAAACTTAATGCCAATTCGTAAAACTACAATTATAAAAACACTAATGATTTCTAAAATTATCTAAATCCTGCTGCCCTTGCCTAAGCAAAGCGAAGAGTCATTCAAGGATATTGAAAATATCTTTTTGATTTTTATGGCAAGACAAACCTCCGAAATTAACAATTTCAACTTCAGACAATTTAGCAGGTTTTAGAGGATTACAATTCCCAAATATAAGAAGGATTGATATGATAATGAAGGCCTCCCGGGTAAAAAGAATTTTCAAATCTGATGAAGGATGGGCATCCATCCCGAACTTGATGATTGGTGATGTATTTTTGCAAAGAGGTTTTTGGAGAGAGGTTGTACAATCTGTTCATTTCGTGTACTATAAATCTACCATAAAAAGCTTAGAACATTTATTGGCTATACCAATATGGTACAATACACAAATCATTGAGGGGAAAATCCAAAGTCAGTTGGATAAAGGTGTATGATCTCTAGGCAATCCTTTTGATGCAGAGGGTCAGATGTATTCAATTGGGTACATACACAATGTTTTAGATCTAAAATGTGACTTTTTATTGTACAACAAATTTAAAAGGAAAATATCAATTATCATTGGTAACAAATGTATTTCAATATTTGATAACATACAGCCACGATTACCATTCATACTATACATTAAAGATGCGAGATCAAAAGGTAATAAGAATACATATTTCAACTCAGTTAATACAGGTAGTGTTTTAGTTGATTTGCAACACAAATGGTCTCTAAGTTTAAACGACGAAATGTGACTAGATACTCTCACCAACTCTTTCAAGAATGCAAAAAAATATATTCTCCTTCGGTGTATCAACATTTTATTCAATACAAACTGCTTCATAGCAGAATAGTTCACAATAGATTGTTATATGAAATGGATAATATGGGTGTCTCTGACACTCTGAACTGTTTATACTGTAATAAAACCGAAACTATTGAACACGTTGGAATAGAATGTGTTATTGCTAGACAACTTTGGCAAGATGTTGAAAGTTTGGTTAGAAAATTGCATTACCCTCAGTTTAAGATTTCAGATACTGAGAAACATTTTGGAGAAAAATATAATGATTACATTAAACACATTATTGTCATCAGTATTAAAGATGTTATCTATCAAAAGAGTAAAAATGGGGATCAAATGTGCCTAGCTGAAGTTGAAAGATTTATTTAAAAAAAAATTAAACATAATGAGATCTCAAGAATTAATGCAAGATAACCAGTTAACATTTGATGAAAAGTGGATTTTTTATCGATTGTCATAGGAATGACCCTGCCACAAAACATAGTTGGTATACAGTATAAAACCTGTATTGAATGGACAATTGCCACTTGACTTGAAATGGATGTACTGCAATCATCTTTTTCCATATTAAAGGTGAGGATAAAAATCAATGATAATATCATTGTTATAAATGTTAGGTACGAAGAAAAATAGTTCTTGATATCTTTATATTCTTTATGAGATTTACTTTGTGTATTATTTTGAATGACTATGGAGAATAAAAATCCTGTTGCACATGTGTGCAATTTGAAATTGAAAAAAAGAAAAAGAAAAAAAAACTGATATAAATGCATTTTGACTTTAAGAGACTAAATGTCATTATTTCTATCTAGACTTTCCATTGCATGAGGTCAAACTATCATGAAGGATAAATGGTGAGCTCCTGCAATGATCAATAAAAGGAAACTCCTGGTTCGGCCCTAAACAATATGCGTTAAGAGAAGAAGGTGTGTCAGGAAATGTACCAATGATTTTTGTGTCTAGGAGGGCGTATACTACCGTGAAAAATGTTACTTAGGTGACCTGTGAAGGGGTCGGGGCAGGCTTTCCATTTTGGGTTGTTATCGTCAAACATATATTTTTAAAAATCTTTTAGATGACTTTAAACAAACACACAACTGTTCTATACCAACGATGGAAAATTTGCATTCTCACATAAATAAGGTCGGTTGAGTAGCTTATCATGATCGCAATCCTCTATGGCTGAAAAAAATTGATATATGTAAAATCCTGATCAGAAATGTTTGGTTGAGAATGTGTCCTGCCTGTCATGACATCATATTGCTATCTAAATCCGCCAACCAATAGCTATATATTCCGCCGAATTCACTCTTTAGGACAGATTGGGAGCTTGCACGTTGAACAACATGAGCACTATACATGATTATGATGCCAATGCCTCGGGGTATGAAGAAATGCGTGTTCCTGCAGGAGTTAATCATATACTTGGTGCTTTACATGTAAAGCTGGGTAAACCTTTGAATCAAATCCGTGTTCTTGATGCTGCGTGTGGTACAGGGAACTATGCCAAGGAATTGCTGGATGCCGAAGTTGGGCATGTTGATATGCTGGATGCCTCTGATGGGATGCTGACTATTGCAAGAACTAAGCTAGAGAAGTATGTAGATGACGGTAGAGCACATATAATCCATGATTATCTTCCAACACTTCCATATCCTGATGGGTATTTTGACTGTGTCATGTTTATAGCTGTGTTGCACCATCTTGACAAGCAGGAGTTTTGTAACCCATTGGATGCAGCAGATGTTGCCAGATATCCCAAAGTGCAGCTTGCCTGCCAGGAAGCGAGACGGGTTGTTCAGCCGAAGGGATTCCTAGTTATTAGCTATATCAATCGTGATCAACTTATGAATTATTAGTGGACGAAGCTGATTCCTAAAGCTGCCGAGAAGTATGCTCTCCATTTACAAGAATATCCTGCCCTGCGGGAGACTGCCGAAAAGATTGGTTTTAAAGATATTAAAACTATCTCGATTTTGGATGAGGATGACTTCGCTCCATCTGTACTGTATGATCCAGAAGGACCTTTAAAAGAAGAATTTCGTAAATCTATATCTTTGTTTAGCTTTGCCACAGAGGAAGACATCAAGTACCTTGTTGCAAGCCTGACAGAGGCCAAGCGAAAGGGGATGCTTGCAGAATTAATGTTGGATCTTGACAAAGATGCGGTCAAATTTGGGCGTTTTTGCCTTATGTTTGCCCAGTAGCTACTACATGGGGGAGATACTAGGAACTACATATACAGGATTGGTAAATAATTCATGTGATTATCGTGTCGCACACGCTGAAGGGATGCTTGAAAAGCAAATGATTGATTTTAACAATGATGCGGTCAAATTTAGACGTTTTTGCTTTATATTTGCCCAATAATCACCAAAATAGGGGAGATATTAGGCCCTCATACAAAGCTCTGGTAGATTGGCAATTTATTTTAATTATTGTCACTTTATTTTATTGAATAAAGTGCCTAGAATTATTTGCATGTTATAGTGGGATTATCATGATTTGTCAAGCAAAAACTTAAAAGGTAGTTGACATTTATATCTATTTAATTTTTGGGTTCTATATATCATTTTGTTGTACAGGATTTCCTTTGATGATTTCATTGGTAATAAAGATCTTGTTTTTGAAGTGAGTGAGTGTCTATTTTTCTCCTATGTGTGCTTCTTTAAGTAATTGGTTCGGTGAGGTATTCAATTACACAAACTTTCATTCACTATTGCAAGTAGACAATTTTCAAAGTTGTATCAATTGAGTGATTAATGTAATTTAGGATATGTGATTTAATTGGATCCAATTGAAATGAATGGAGCAGTGCCAACTATTGGAACAGGAAATTATATGTAACCAAGAGTAACTCAATTTCTGGAATTTTGAATGATAAATGTTGTGCTTCTGCAAGGGCGAAGGAGATGAAACATCTGGGTCCATCTAGAATAATGTGCGTTAAAAAAGGAAGATATTTTAGGAATTGCACTAACAACTATGCAACTATTGCATCCAGAGAAGTGTTAACTGTTGCCTAAAATGTTGCTTGATAAGCCACAAGGGTTAGGCTGTCCATCCGTCCCACACAGATCCTGCCCTAATGGCGCTGTAGTCTTGGTCGTTGCCACACACTGCCGCTGTCTCTCAGCACTGTCTGTTTTTGAATACCAACCAGGCCTTTTAGAGTCACTCCGCGTCAGAGCCGCGTATATCTCGTGGATTTTAAGGGGATTTTCAACCCCCATACTTGTATTATCAGGGCAATCCTGCAAGCAAAATTGGTAATTTAGAATTAGATCACTAGTTTATCTAATGACAAATTTAATTTTTAAAATGTGTTATTGAAGAAAACTACTGAGGATCAATGCAGGCAGCCCATTTGCTTTAGTATATTAAAAGTGTTTAAAGGGTATAAAACGGCGACTTTCAACTCTGAGATTGAACTCCCCATGGGACATAGTACACCTGTAAAGCTTTTTTTTTTTTTTCATGTATTCTATTCTCCCTTGCTTGTTTTTTGGAGAATTTGATAGTTTCCCCTCTTATTTGACATAATAGGGTGTCTAGGAATAAAGCATCATTAATATTTATCTCCAAGTCTGTTCCAATATTTTTCTCAACATACTCAGGATGATATATAGGCAGTGCATATGTTGCCTTGGCTAGATTGATCTCTTTCCTGACCATATTTAGGTAATCCTGATTTTCTAGAAGTTTGTTATTAAACTTCCAGTTGCCTCTTCCTCTTGGTTGTTTTGAGATATTTAGAGTGAGTTCAATTGGTGAGTGATCACTCCTATAAGCCGATCTTATTTCAGCTTTAGGGCATAATCCCATTAAGTTCTGAGATACTAGACAGTAGTCTAGTCTTGAGCGTTTAAATGGTTTCTTTGAGCCCCATGTAAATCTTAAAATATCAGGATTTTGTTCTCTCCAAATATCGATCAATTCTCTGGAAGAGATCAAGTTTTTTATTTGCTGATTAATAAGTTTATGCCGTATGAATTGATAATTGTATGTGTCAATTATTTCAAGTGGAGTATTCCAATCTCCCATCCATACTTGGTTGTCCAATAAATCAGCATCTAGTTTTATTAATAATTGTTCTAGCCATTTTGAGTCGTCAATGTTAGGACCATAGACATTTATCAAGGAGAAGCAGCATAAGTCAGGTAGTTCAATGTTAATTAGTAAAAAGCGTCCGTCTTTGTCAGATACAGTGGTAAGTATTTTGTGTTCAAAAGTGTTGTTGATAATAGTACTGACCCCCTTTGAGTTTGTCGATGTACCTGCACAATAAAAAGTCACATTCCATTCTTTACTCAAATGTGGGATGTCATCAGGGACCCAATGGCTTTCTTGGACAAGAATTATATCTAAATGTTGTTGTTTGAAAGAGTTGAAAAAATCAAATCTTTTGCTTTCCTGTCTAAGACCCCGTGCATTTAAAGATTGTATACACAATCTATTATGTGGGATATCTGTCTATCAAGGAGTAAGGACACAGGTAGAGGGCTGGCAAGCAACGAACAAAGTTTTCAATAACTCCCAAAAATTCAAATTTAATTCTGAACATAACATAATATAACTTGCAGGAATACATCTTGTGTGGTTGTATGTATTCACTGAGTAGCTAGAGAAAGAAACTAACTAACTTACCCACACTTACACAAACGTTTGCAAGTAGGATACAAGCTAAGTAAATGAAGAAGGGGAACAGAAAAAAAAACAAAGAAGAAATATCAGAAGGATATTTTCTATATACTTTAATAAAAGAGAAAAAGGGAAAAAATAAAAAAATAGTAATTTAGACATTATCGTCGTCCGTCTGTCGACTTGGTAATATGAAAAGTAACAATTAACAGATCGATTAAGTACTTTCCTGTAGAGCTAGTTAGGTCTAACCTAACCTATATTTAAGTAACAAACCCAAAAAAAAAAAAAAAAAAAAATGTGAAACCTTTAAATATTACCTTGAAGTTACATACTTATACAAGTAAAGTGCCTTGCACTCATAAGTGGCTTAAATACAATAAATAAATAGCATATGATGGGTTATAAGAATTACCACAAATCTTACAGTACCTTGTCAGTGCCATTACAGTTGAATCAATCAGTGCCACAGAGGAAAGGTCCATCTGTTTACTGGTTTGTATCCGGTTTATCCATCCTCTGTGGCACCCAGTGAGTAAAGAAATGACTGTATTGCATAGACAGGTACACCAATATATATTGATGTATGCCATGGAATTATCCATGTAATGTAACCTGTAAACATTTTAACATGATTGATAAACCTAATGTAGAAAAAATAAAGAGAATTTGCTGAATTGTATGTTTACACAGCCAAAAAAAAAAAAAAAAAAAAAAAAAATCTTTAGCGTTATCTTTTGAATTAAAGATATTTGGCCAGATACCCATTTGGTATTGCTGTAATAAAAGATATGCCTTTATCTTTAGTATACAAGTGAGACAGCTTATTGCAGAATTACTGACATACACACCTATTATAAAGAGTACACATTTACCTTTATAACACAAAAAGAATAACATATTGCAGAATAGCTGATAAACATAAACATAAAACTTAAATTGATGCAACCCTCAACCTAGGCTTGTATGGGCTCACCAGACACAAGCATGCTCACAATTATGTGCATGTGTGGCTGGAGTGTCCATCCAATACAGTATAGGAACAAAAATGGGTGGGGCATACATCAATCCAAGAATATATCAATTACTTATAATTGTCATGTTGCATGATTAAATGCCCCTTGTTATACATAAAATGAAGTAAACAGTAATGAATAATAATTATGGGTTTTTGCCTTATGCTAAAGCCTGTTGATGAACGACTTTTTACCTTAAAGGCATACTTATACTGACCTAGTACAGACATAAACTGGCAAACCCAGTATTACATAGTAGATTGAATATTGCAGAAATAGTTTCAAAAATTGGTAATGACAAGTATGCTGTTGTGTTTACCGAGTATACTTAAACCGGGCATAAAATTGTTTGACATGTCCACTACACACAGCCATAAGTTGGCAAACCCAGTATTACATAGTAGAGTGAGTATTGCAGTAATACAATTTACAAATATTGGTATTGACCAGTATGCTGCTGTATATATAAACCGGGCATAGAACTGTTTGACATGTCCACTACCCACTATGCAAAGCATGGAAACATGGTAAAGAGTGCATAAGGTACGATTAAGAGGTTGGCCACACTCCATGTATTACATTTATGCAACATTGGTAGTAAACTAAAAATTTAAATGTATACTGTAACTCAGTATATATACCCATGATACCAGCAGTGTCAATTAAGAGCAAGTTTGTGCAGTGACATGGATATTGTACATATATTGATAGTATGATATGCTGGATAGAACTAAATATATATATCCATATACCAACAGTGTCACTTAAGAGCAATTTTTTTGACATTTTAACTTAAATTGAAGCTGTGGCATGGATATTGTGCACATCTTGCTAGTATGGTGTGCTGGGAAATTTTAATAAAACCCATAGGGATTCGATATGAGTGCCATTTGTTTAGACATTGTTAGTATGGAGTACGAGTTGTTATCGGGATATTATAAGATGTTTTACATCTTGTAGATTCGGTGGATGTTCATCCGGAGGGTTTTGCACAATGACAATCTGTCCATCTCTCTGATGTTTGCTATTGCAGATATTACTTCAGAGACCTCTGGGGGTGTGGAAATGTCAGAAAAATCCATAGGATGATAGGGAGCATTGGATTCTGGGAGCATCCTCTGAGTGTCTATCTTGAGTGTGATCTCCACCATGTCAGGAGATGGCTTAAGGAGTTTTCTCCCCATTCCTATAAATCCTTTTGGAAATAGAAGCAGGAATTCTAAAGCCTCTTTGTAGGTACCCTGGAAGTTGAGGTAGTGTATATGCTGTGTCTTGGGGAGGTTGGACTCTAGCTCTTTCATGAGTTCTGCGTGACATCCTGCTGTGTACACTCTGATAGGCTTCTTGGCTTCTGTTGCAGCACTCATGTATTTTCGGAGGATTTGGGCTTGGTTAGGAAGTGAGTTTTGGCCCAGAGTTATATCCAGTCCCACTCCCCCAAATGCAATTATCTTAGGTGAGTGTTTGTAGCTCCGGTTGTGAATGGAAAGAGTGTCTGTCATATTTGGGTCTGCATTAGGACGTGCTCCCAGAGTGATTCTGACCCTTGGGTCCTGGATCATGGTGCTGAATAGTGGCGAGTTCATGACCCCTGGATCAATCACGTCCGTGATTGCCATGTTGAAGTTGGTGAGTCTTCCTGAGACTTGTAGTCTTGGGTGGTGCTCCAGGTTACCAAGGTACCAAGTACGATTGTACAGTTCCACTATGTCAGCTCTTGTGTCGATGAGTGCTATGCTGGGATTTGGTATAGCCGGGCCTGTAATGGTCCCGTTGAGACTGGCATATTTGATGATATTGCCCACTGTTCTCCAGTGTGTCAAGTCTGTCAGCCGTTGTGGGTTTTGTGGGTTTCTGTTATGTAGGGACGTTTTTCCAGACATATTGTCTATCAGGTTCAGGAAGAATTGTTCCTCAATGGAGAAGTTTGAGACACTGATGTTGCATAGTTCTTCTCTTCGTACTAGTGCAATCAGTTCTTCTGGAGTATCACATCCTAGGTCCTCCATCACAAATCGGTAGAAGTCCTGATGTCGCTGTAACAGTATTGAACTGTGGAGGCTTTGATTGAAGATCCCATTACAGCGACCTACACTTTCTTTGTTGTGATAGGTGCAGCAGCGCCAACAGGTGATGTCAGCCAGGATGCCCCACCATGCACCACCCAAATGTGAACCGGCAATATGTTTTTTCATATTGGTTTGATTCCTGTCACAGATACTGCATATTCTACTTGGAGTTGTTGTTGTTGTTTTCATGATTTTAGGGGTGGTATCTGGTGTTAAGGTCACTTGCCTTATCGGTGTGTAAGGATGTGAAGCTGACTGCTCTTGAAATATTGTCCTCTTTGAATGGGCTGCATATGTTGAGATATGCAAGTTGCTATGGCCGAGGGTGTTTGTATTTGAGGTGGACCTGTTCTCTTGCCATTGTGAGCTCCTTGGTGTGTAGGGACCTGAGTGCTGGTCATGGTAGGTTGTGGCATACTGCATTGTGCTATATCCTCCAGCAGCGGTGTCAGAGTTGCACTTTGGAGTGAACATATCGGAATGTGTAGGTGAGTAAGTGTCATGACCATGGTTGTACTCAAACCTGTTGGTACTGATTTCCGCTTCAACACTTGTGGTGACACTTAAAGTTGACATCCTATCTTGTTTAATTGAATCCTCCTTCGCCCGTCTTAGCATCTCTTCAAGATCATCCTCCCATCTATTGTGAGTATCTTGTGTTGTGAAGGTTATCGGTGAGATAGGCGGCTTGTGTGGCGCAGGTGTTGATGAACTTGCCGAGTGCCCAGATGTTTGGTATGAAGGGATGTGTCTCTGCTCATACAGCTGATCTGGGAAACCAATGTTATTCATGATGAAGTCACTGGTGGTGATGTCTATCCCAATAGCTGGTTTGTGTATTTGGGTATCATCTTCAACCTTTTTCACTTCTGAGACTTTGATGTTATGTTGAGGGGTAGGTATCGCCAGCAGTGGGTCCACTTTCTTTGATTTTTCCTCCCAGCAACTTGAGGTTGAAGGCAGTGGTGAAGCTGGGCTTTGTGCAGAATGTTCAAAGAATCCCTCAATTCTAAGGCTGTTGTTGTCTGGTGTTGGTGGGGTGTAGTCAATGAGCACCAACTTATAAGGGCCATAGCTAGTAACTATGCCTCGTGGAGTTTTAGATGAGTCGACCTTTTTTTTCTGTTTGCCATGTTTCAGTGTCTTATGTAAGCATGGGACATCATGCTTTTTGAGTGGCAGAGATGCATTTTTAACTTCTGCAGATGCCTTGGTTGGACTTCTCTTCTCGGGGAGCTGATGTTCTGTGTCACTGGACGACTTGTTTTTTCTTTTGTTTGTTGTGGAAAATTTTCTTTTGGTCACGTCCTTGGCCATTTCTTTTTTCACTTTGTCCAGGATCTTTTGTTTTGTATCAGCATCTATCTCCTTCCAGAATTCTCCATCATCCAGCAGTCGTTTGCTCAACATTTTCTTCGCCATCTGTTGTTAAAGGGAGAGAAGGAGTAGTTATAAGTGCATATTAGAGGTTGAGGTTGTGGTTAGGACCAATAGGGTATTTGGGGGTATGGCATGATGGTGCATAGATACTAGTATTGGGATACTCAGACTAGTATTATATACAATTAGTATTAATGTATGTATTGACCAAATGGAAATGTTATAAAACGGGAAAAGGTTATAGTAGTTGATCATTACTAATGTATTTATGCAATCAGTGGGTACAGGTAGTACATTGTATGAGAAGACTTAGACTGAAGTATCAAGTGGAAGTATTTGTACATACGAGCCAGTGTAAATTTACTCAATATTACTATTACCACAAACTGCAATAAATACAAATAATAAGTTGGGTTAGAATATGAAGAAGTTTGTGCATACATTGAGTATACTGACAAAGTGTGGTACCACATGTTTAACATTAGTACAAATAATATATTGTTTGTATTTACAAACTTTAGATAAATAGTGGATATGTTTAAACGTGCTTGGAAATATAAACTTAAATATAATAAGTTAGCTACCAATTGTAATATTTTGATTGAGACAACTATGCATAGCATAATAACTAACTACGAATAACAATTTGTTGTAGTAGCTAATTGCAGATAGTACAGATAAAAGTAATACTAAATTGAATTGGTGGTGTAAAAATATTTGCACATACATAGAAATATAGGATTAAAATAAAGTGTGATAGGTACATATTGTACTATATTGATTGTTGTAAGTATGGAGGGTGGCAGAAGTAACTTGTTTGCAATATGACCATAGGCTGATGAAGTTAAATACAGAGGTTAACTTATTGGTTTTGGCATAAAAGAAGGGAGTCAGGTGGAGCTGTTTGTAGACACAACGTTTTTTAAAGGTTAACTGTAGATACAGGTTAAACTGAGAACTTAGGATAATACATGGAGCTATTTGTGAATACAAATAATTGAATGGTCCCCATAAAGTGATGAAAGTTGGAACTGCCTGTAATTACAAACAATTTTCCATGAGAGTAGGAATGTCAGTGGACATGGATCCTTAGGATGTAAATGAAAAAAAAATCATAAGCCACAACTTCTAATACCAAAACCATATGAGTAGAATATTTAGAATTATTCATAGTTAACCAGTGTCTAATGTAGATGTTTGTAGTCACAAACTAAAAAGATAGCATAAACCACCATTACCATAAACCACAGCACTTTTGACAAGTGTCTGATGTAGATGTTTGTAATCACAAACTGACAAGATAGCATAAACCACCATTACCATAACCCATAGTACAGTTGACAAGTGTCTAATGTAGATGTTTGTAATCACAAACTGACAAGATAGCACAAACCACCACTAACATAACCACAGTACAAAAACAATGAATATTAAGAATACTCTGAAACAGGCATTAGCTGACTTAGTGACACACTTAAGCTCAGATGTGGCTAGATGAGGTAAATTTGGGAAGCAAACTGCTGTAACTCTGGAATTCCCTGTTTTAATTTACTCCGCATCTAATGCAGGGAGGCCATAGGGATCAGGATTGACAAGGTGCATATATTTCTCAGGGGGGTTGTCATGTTTCTCCCATGCAACAGTAGTGTTAGGTCTCATCTCCAGCCACACTTTACCTTTACCATCGTCACATGCCCTGGCAAGACCTTCATTATTTTCACGTATTTTGTTGGACACTACCTGGTATGATTTCCTTTTTTGCCTGGCAACTGGTGCCAGGTCTGTTTTAACTGCTAACCTTGTTTCATTTTTCTGATTGTATTGAGCTAGCTTTTGTGATGCTCTCAAAGTCATCTGTCTTTCTGTCCATTTGTTGAAGGCAATAATTATTGGTCTCACACCCTTAGTGGTCTTCTTATCACCTACTCTATGGGTATTCTTGATGGACATACTATCAACCACATTCTCGCTCAGTTCTAAAGCTTCTAGCATAAACCATCTGACTCTGGCCCAAGTATCTTCAATTTTATCTTTCTCAGTTAAACCATAGACCCACAGATTCATCTTTCTTTGGTGTTGTTCACTCGTTTCATCTTTTTTAAGAGATGCTTTTCTAAACTCTTCTAGATAATTGAGCCGTTTCATAGCTTGATCATTGACTGTAGCCTTTGCATACAACTCTTCTATGGAACTTTGGTTTTGCGCTAGTTTCTCCTCCATAGCCTCAATTATTCTGTCAGACTGTTCAATTGCAGCCTCTAAGATTGCTATTTTCTCATCTGCCACACTCTGCTGTTCTGTGAGCTGTCCTACCTGTGTCTGAACGCTAGATAGATTTTCATTGATTGCCGATATCTTCTCATCAGTGTGTCTAACGTTTTCCTTAACCTCTTTAAATTGTAGCTCCATATACTCATTCTGCTTCTTCAACATTTCTTTAACTTCTTCGAAGCTGCCTTTATCTGAGCCTTTATCTGCGCTACCTGGTTTCGCCGCCATTGTTATACCTTTAGATGATCTAAGGGAGTATCTACCTTCGCTGTCTACAGCTGTGGATGGGTTGTAAGATTTCAATCTTGGTTTACGACCCCTACTTGACATTACTCGTACACTACACAACAATTGATGTTTACAGACAAGTATACAATTTCTAGTTGAGTAAATACACAATTGTGCTTTATAATAAACATTGGTGTTTCAAGATTACCTTGATCGTTGTGTTGTGACGGTGAATTCGTGGATGTCCGGCTACTGCGTAGATGCTGCCTTAGTCTCTATTATCGCCCGCTCACAATTGTTCTTGTCTCGCTACTTGAGCCGTCTTAAAGAGACTTTCCTTCGTCGAGCTCGTGGTTTCGGCTACGATTCTCAATTTGGTACGCGTACTGTCATCTTTGGTGCCCAAATGGAAAAGCGTACTGTCATCTCTGATGCCCTCTATGAAAAGCGTTCTGTCATCTTTGATGCCCTATCGGGAAAGCGTACTGTCATCTCTGATGCCCTCGTTGGTAAAGCGAACTGTCATCTATGATGCCCTGTCGTCTTGGATGCGAGAGATTGTATACTATCTCACTTTGGATGCTTTCGGTAGTTTTTCAACTATTTGTGTTGGATTATTTCAGGAATTGTTCGTTGTTTTTGCAAGTTTAGAGCAGAGTAGCGAAAAAGCACGTTGTGTGATTTTCAAGATGGCTGTCTCTGTTTGATAATCTCGAATCCAGATGTTTTTTGAATAGAAATGGTTTTCACGTTCACCGTATTTCCTCTGACCTTTTAGGTTTTTAGTCCATAGTAATTCCCGATAGTTTGTATCCAGTTATTAATGTCAAACTTGTTCAACCTTGTTCATGAAAGCCGCGTATTCTGTTTTGCAATGTTAGAGAGTATCCGTCGTGGTTCGTGGAATCTCGATCATAATCTATACCTTTTTTACAAGTATCCAATTATTTTAACATATCTATTTTCGCTCTGGCACATTCTATGCCTCGATTGAAAACAAACGTAGCTAAATTTCGGTTTGGATTACATGTTACAAAGTAGATTTTTGATAGATTGTATTTTACACAGACGGAGCGATTCAAATGGCGTGTTACCTGAAATAGGTCATGACGTCACTATATCTTCACCTGTAAAGCTGGTATTCCCATACTGTTACATAATGATCCTACAGTACTATTTTTAACTGTAATATCATGTTTCTTTTGATTATATTTGTTGATTATATTTGTAATTTTCAACTAATCAAAGTATGCTTTTGTAACTATGAAGTCGAAGTTATAGTCCATAAACATACATACACACGAGAAGCTGATGCCTTTGAAATTATCTTTGAAATTAAAATTTCAATTGTTGTCACTGCCATATTCAGTCTGTCTGACTCGAGTTTGGAAACCGCTTTTTCCATTTTTTTGTGACTAAAGGCTCGAGTGTTTGTATTATTAGCAATGGGCAAATTTTACAATAAGACCTGGAAGAATTAGGTAAATCCCTGGGATGAAATGTTTTCAGCCAATCAGGTCCCTTGTCACCCTGAAATTCCCTACTATTGATAATATCTTTCACATTTTCTTTTGTTGCCAGAAATTAAGGGGGGGGGGGGGGCAGGCCCCATGATTTTTTGGCAAGGGGGGGGGGGGGGGGCAGTGCCCCCTCGCCCCCCCCCCCCCCCCTGGATCCGCCTATGGCCTCTGAACCCCGATTCATTGGCATCCTTTGCACTGGCGCTGGCTAGGTTTTTAATCCAGACGGTGGTGAGACTCAGCTAACAGTCTGTGGCAACGACTGAGCCCACACGGTCATCAGGTTAGGCACTAAACAGCAGGATATAACCAGATAGATAGAATGATATATACATGATGTATATATATATATATATATATATATATATATATATATATATATATATATATATATATATATATATATGTGTGTGTGTGTGTGTGTATTATGTTTGAACATGTGAGTATTATATATGTTTATCTCTTTTATCATACTGTTACATCGTTTTTTACATGCATAAAGTTTATCAACGTTAGGAAATGGTACATGTTAAGTACCTAAAAGTACAATTTCATCTTTATTGTAGGGACACGACATTATACTTTCGTTATCAGAAGTAAACACAAGTAAACAAGAACATCAAATTTATCTTTTTAGATTTGTGATCTGTCAATTTTTATGTTATCGCCAAACTTTCAACCCTGTAAAAATGAATGGAAACATCACAGATTTTTTGCAAACCTATCATGGGTCCTGCACCTCGTATGCCAATATGTAATGGATAAGTATAAGGCTTTTGACTTAAAAGTAAACCTAAATGTAGTATTTGCAAGAAGTGTAATGCATAACCTCTTTTATCTGACCGTTGATATGACCGTTTAAAACAAGAACGAACAATCTAGTCTTTTTCTACTTATGTAAACTGACATTACCTAGAGTAACGAAAAAGAAAACACTTGATATAAATGAGTTTTTGACTCTAGGAGGCTGATTGCCATACTTTATATCTAGACTTTCCACTAATTGAGGGCAAACTATATATTTGTATATAGAGTAAATGAATCCCTGATTACTGCGAGAAAAGTATTAGCTCTTAGTCCAGGTACCTCCGCCTATATTTGTCTAGAAAATCTCTAGCTTAGAAACTCCATTGTCTAATTCAATGTAAAGTAAGCAACCTTGGGTATCTTTGATTATTGTCTCTGTATTTTTCTCAGCTTCTTCCTTCTGAACTAGCTTTGATTCATGTGGTACCTGCTAATACATGATCATGGATATACTCCCCATCATCAGCATTCACGGTTCAGGGTCTCCCCTTTTTTATCAATTAGGGGTGTCATTTTTGAAACTTTGCTTTGCTTAAGATGTGTATCCTATATCAATACCTCAGTAATGGTTCCCGGGAATGGTTCAAGACTCCTATTCCTTTAAAACTACTTTATCATATAGTGATTTTCACTTTTCTGTGACTATTTTGCATGTTGCTATGTAAAAGGCAACTTTCTAGCCCTTCTGAGCCACATTGATCTTTCTTCTCTAGCTGTAGAAACAGGGTTCTGTATTGATATTTGATGCAACCACCAGACAGACAGAGCTTATGGCAAACCACAATTAGGAAGGCAATAATCACTCAAGTACATACTGCCTGTTGTGTGCATTATCGCCAATTTTATTCTTTTATCTAAATAGAGTTTGGACATATTGCAACTGTTGTGTACTGTCAGTTTACCCTTTTCAATTTACGGTGATGATATGGTGTTAATTAAAGCGATTCCTTTTGTGAACACGGAACATTTCCCCAAGCTCAGATAATCTATAATCTAAATTGGGGCTCAATTCAGTTTTAAACCATAGTGCAACTTTTCTCCACAAGTTTACAACACATTCAGTGTATAGCATATCTATCAGTTTCTTTCATTAAAAAATGAACATTTTGGAGTGACGACATTTTGCATTTCATTTATCTTACTATTGACATGACTTCATCGTGCATTTACTACAATGTATGCATACAATGTATGAATCTTGAAAATACATTATTAGTAGTTGACCTATTTGTAGTAAAAGTTTATTCCATAAAGTAACTTCATTCAATACATTTGACCAACGATTTCAGAGTTGATACATGATATTTTTATAAGAGATTTATATATGGTCTTCAGTACTAAGAACTATAATATTCAAGTAAACAATCTCTAAGATGCAACTTTAAGGGAAGGTCCAGAAGAGTGGATGAATGACCTTGAATGAAATTGTTTCACTTCTGCCAACATACAATGAAAAATCAAGAAAATTGTGTTTGATTTTAAACATGATAATCAATTTATCCCTAGAAGCTATTTCCCTTAATTGCGCAGAAAATCCCTAATTCAGGTAATATCAACTATTTACCAATCTATTCTGCATTTCATATTTACAACAGAATCGTACCAGAGGGGGTTATATGGATCCTTCAACTTTAAAGTCCATAAACTGTGTTGCGGTATCCAGCATTCTGGAATTCCATATGACAGTATGTAGGGACTTTCGTCTTCACAATTGGTTCCCCCTCTAAGTGCGGCTTAAGTGAACTGTCAAAATTAATCCCCTTACAATGTCAGAAATAATACAACATGCATTCTTCAATAGCTGGCATAATGACATCGAATACAGGTTGAATTGTTTTTGCCATGTTGAATGCTTTTGTTGTCAAATGGAATCAATTTTTGTTTAAGTTTAATGTTCTCCACTCAGTCTTTTAAACGACCTAAGTAAAACCTAAGTAAAACTCACGTCAAATTTTGAATCGCTGGAAGTTCCTAAGCCCGAGTGTCCAATGCCTTTTCTATCCGTGAGATCACATAATAAAGTAAAGAGTGAAGCGAACCATTTGGGGATGTCTAGAGGTGGTAGGGTCAAAACATATAAAACGTGAAACCTGCAAAATACACTACCACAGTCTAGTTTTAAACCTATAAAGTATACACATTAGAAAAATGTATATAAGAATAAGGTTAAAGAATTCACTCATTATTTTATTCGATGAGTGTGGATGAATGATATGTAACGGTAAGCTTGTGATATCAGGGATCTCAGGTATTGCATGTTGAGATTTTATTACATCATCTCAGAAAATGTAGTGTCAGGTTCCGTTGTAATATGGATTGAACATGAAAAGAGGATCAAATTTTAAAGTCATCATTTGTGTGGCTTATCACAAGGTAAAGTTGGCAAATGGCGAATTTGATTTATATAAAAAACCTGATCAGAAGCGTTTGGTCAATAGCGTGTCCTGTCTGTCATGACATTATATTGCTAGTTAAATCCGCCAACCATTAGCTGCCTTGTGATAAGCGGCCACCCACAAGCTATATATACCGCTGGATTCACTCATTAGGACAAGTCGGGAGCTTGCACTTTGAACAACATGAGCACTATACATGATTATGATGCCAATGCCTCTGGGTATGAAGAAATGCGTGTTCCTGCAGGAGTTAATCATATACTTGGTGCTTTACATGTAAAGCTGGATAAGCCTCTGAGTGAAATCCGTGTTCTGGATGCTGGATGTGGTACAGGGAACTATGCCAAGGAATTGCTGGATGCTGGAGTTGGGCATGTTGATATGTTGGATGCCTCTAATGGGATGCTGACTATTGCAAGAACTAAGCTAAAGAAGTATGTAGATGATGGTAGAGCACATATAATCCATGATTATCTTCCAACACTTCCATATCCTGATGGATATTTTGACTGTGTCTTATTTATAGCTGTGCTGTACCATCTTGACAAGCAGGGTTTTGGTAACCCATTGGACACAGCAGATGGTGACCAATATCCCAAACTGCGGCTTGCCTGCCAGGAAGCAAGGCGGGTTCTTCAGCCAGAGGGGTTCATGGTTACTTGCCATATGAATCATAATCAAGTTATGACTTACTTGTGGATGGCGTATATTCCTAGCGCTGCAGAGAAGTATGCTCTCCATTTACAAGAATATCCTGCTCTGCGTGCAACTTTGAAAGTGGTTGGTTTTAAAGATATTGAAACTATCGCAATTTTGGATAAGGAACTCTTCACTCCATCTGTACTGTATGACCCAGAAGTAGCTTTAAAAGAAGAATTTCGTAAATCTTTATCTTATTTTAGCGTTGCCACAGAGGAAGACATGGGGGGCTTATGATTCCATATAAAATGGTATAGCTTCTTGTTTAGTTCTCTAAAGAACTCATGTTTTGGGGTAGGCAGGGCAATAAGAAAATGGACAATTTTAGATATGGCGAGGCTTTTGACAATTAAAATCTTTCCCATTAAAGTCAGATTTCTTCTGTTCCATCTGGCAAGAAGATTATCAATATCTGAAAGTTTTTCACTGCAGTTGTTTTCTGTTATGTTATTAAGATCATATGTATCATACTTAATGCCCAATGCCCAAAGCAGTGAACGAATGTACCCAGTCTAGTTTTAATTCAGGACAAATAGTTTGTTCTGAAAAACGTTTTGAACCAATCCAAACAGATTTTGTTTTTGATACATTCATCTTTAAACCAGATGCCACCTCAAAAGAATCTAGAATACTTATGGTTTTTGTATCAAATGCAGCTCATTTCCTGTCCAAACAAGACATTTTTCACTGAGTTGACCTTTGACCTTTATTTTAAAATGTACTAATTGACCTCATATGTAAACTTTACTGTGCAAAAAAATGAAGCTTTATGTATCAAATTCACTTATCATTAAGTGTATTTCATCCTAAACCGCTTGTATCCGGTACGTGCAAGACATTTTCCTGCATTCTGACTGTTGATCTTGACCTTTGAATGGACTCGTTGACCTTAGACATAATCTTTGAGGTGGAAAATATGAAGTGTGCTTTAATGAAATTTACTGAAAAAGTCTCTCATCATAAAATCTGGTTTCTAACCAACTTTGATCAAATGCAGCTCATTTCCTGTCATTACAAGGCATTTTTCACTGATTTTACCTTTGACCTTTATTTAAAAATGTACTTATTGACCTTAGACTTATACTTTACTGAGTAAAATATTGAAGCTTTATGTATGAAATTTACTTATCATTAAGTGTATTTCATCCTAAACAGCTGGTTTCTAACCAAATTGAATCAAATGCAGCTTGTATCCGGTACGTGCAAGACATTTTCCTGCATTCTGACTATTGACCTTGACCTTTGAATGGACTCATTGACCTTAGATATAATCTTTGAGATGGAAAATATGAAGTGTGCTTTGATGAAATTTACTGAAAAAGTGTGTCTCATCATAAAACCTGGTTTCTTACCAACTTTAATCAAATGCAGCTCATTTCTTGTCCAAACAAGGCATTTTTCACTGATTTGACCTTTGACCTTTATTTGAAAATGTACTTATTGACCTCAGATTTAAACTTTACTGAGCAAACAAAAAAAATGAAGCTTTATGTATGAAATTCACTTATCATTAAGTGTATTTCATCCTAAACAGCTGGTTTCTAACCAAATTGAATCAAATGCAACTTGTATCCGGTACGTGCAAGACATTTTCCTGCATTCTGACTGTTGATCTTGACCTTTGAATGGACTCATTGACCTTAGATATAATCTTTGAGATGGAAAATATGAAGTGTGCTTTAATGAAATTTACTGAAAAAGTGTCTCTCATCATAAAATCTGGTTTCTAACCAACCTTAATCAAATGCAGCTCATTTCTTGTCCAAACAAGGCATTTTTCATTGAATTGACCTTTGACCTTTATTTAAAATGTACTTATTGACCTCAGATTTAAACTTTAATGTGAAAAATACTAAATCTTTGTGTATAAAATTTACTGATCGATTGTATTTCACCCAAAAAATCGAGTTTCTTATCAAATGCAGATTGTTTCAGGTCCAAACAAGGCATTTCAAGGATTTTGAACTTTGACCTTGACATTTGACCTTGAAAAGTTAGTCGAAAAAATCGGAGACATATTTTTTTGAAGTCCTCATCCAAAATTGGTCTAGAAACACTACGTCTCCAACAATTAACAAGAGCTTCCCACGGACCCCCCTTTTTTTCTACATAAGCTGCCTGACTATGTAGTAAAAGTTTATTCCATAAAGTAACTTCATTCAATACATTTGACCAACAATTTCAGAGTTGATACATGATATTTTTATAAGAGAATTATATATGGTCTTCAGTACTAAGAACTATAATATTCAAGTAAACAATCTCTAAGATGCAACTTTAAGGGAAGGTCCAGAAGAGTGGATGAATGACCTTGAATGAAATTGTTTCACTTCTGCCAACATAAAATGAAAAATCAAGAAAATTGTGTTTGATTTTAAACATGATAATCAATTTATCCTTAGAAGCTATTTCCCTTCATTGCGCAGAAAATCCCTAATTCAGGTAATATCAACTATTTACCAATCTTTTCTGCATTTCATATTTACAACAGAATCGTACCAGAGGGGGTTATATGGATCCTTCAACTTTAAAGTCCATAAACTGTGTTGCGGTATCCAGCATTCTGGAATTCCATATGACAGTATGTAGGGACTTTCGTCTTCACAATTGGTTCCCCCTCTAAGTGCGGCTTAAGTGAACTGTCAAAATTAATCCCCTTACAATGTCAGAAATAATACAACATGCATTCTTCAATAGCTGGCATAATGACATCGAATACAGGTTGAATTGTTTTTGCCATGTTGAATGCTTTTGTTGTCAAATGGAATCAATTTTTGTTTAAGTTTAATGTTCTCCACTCAGTCTTTTAAACGACCTAAGTAAAACCTAAGTAAAACTCACGTCGAATTTTGAATCGCTGGAAGTTCCTAAGCCCGAGTGTCCAATGCCTTTTCTATCCGTGAGATCACATAATAAAGTAAAGAGTGAAGCGAACCATTTGGGGATGTCTAGAGGTGGTAGGGTCAAAACATATAAAACGTGAAACCTGCAAAATACACTACCACAGTCTAGTTTTAAACCTATAAAGTATACACATTAGAAAAATGTATATAAGAATAAGGTTAAAGAATTCACTCATTATTTTATTCGATGAGTGTGGATGAATGATATGTAACGGTAAGCTTGTGATATCAGGGATCTCAGGTATTGCATGTTGAGATTTTATTACATCATCTCAGAAAATGTAGTGTCAGGTTCCGTTGTAATATGGATTGAACATGAAAAGAGGATCAAATTTTAAAGTCATCATTTGTGTGGCTTATCACAAGGTAAAGTTGGCAAATGGCGAATTTGATTTATATAAAAAACCTGATCAGAAGCGTTTGGTCAATAGCGTGTCCTGTCTGTCATGACATTATATTGCTAGTTAAATCCGCCAACCATTAGCTGCCTTGTGATAAGCGGCCACCCACAAGCTATATATACCGCTGGATTCACTCATTAGGACAAGTCGGGAGCTTGCACTTTGAACAACATGAGCACTATACATGATTATGATGCCAATGCCTCTGGGTATGAAGAAATGCGTGTTCCTGCAGGAGTTAATCATATACTTGGTGCTTTACATGTAAAGCTGGATAAGCCTCTGAGTGAAATCCGTGTTCTGGATGCTGGATGTGGTACAGGGAACTATGCCAAGGAATTGCTGGATGCTGGAGTTGGGCATGTTGATATGTTGGATGCCTCTAATGGGATGCTGACTATTGCAAGAACTAAGCTAAAGAAGTATGTAGATGATGGTAGAGCACATATAATCCATGATTATCTTCCAACACTTCCATATCCTGATGGATATTTTGACTGTGTCTTATTTATAGCTGTGCTGTACCATCTTGACAAGCAGGGTTTTGGTAACCCATTGGACACAGCAGATGGTGACCAATATCCCAAACTGCGGCTTGCCTGCCAGGAAGCAAGGCGGGTTCTTCAGCCAGAGGGGTTCATGGTTACTTGCCATATGAATCATAATCAAGTTATGACTTACTTGTGGATGGCGTATATTCCTAGCGCTGCAGAGAAGTATGCTCTCCATTTACAAGAATATCCTGCTCTGCGTGCAACTTTGAAAGTGGTTGGTTTTAAAGATATTGAAACTATCGCAATTTTGGATAAGGAACTCTTCACTCCATCTGTACTGTATGACCCAGAAATAGCTTTAAAAGAAGAATTTCGTAAATCTTTATCTTATTTTAGCGTTGCCACAGAGGAAGACATGGGGGGCTTATGATTCCATATAAAATGGTATAGCTTCTTGTTTAGTTCTCTAAAGAACTCATGTTTTGGGGTAGGCAGGGCAATAAGAAAATGGACAATTTTAGATATGGCGAGGCTTTTGACAATTAAAATCTTTCCCATTAAAGTCAGATTTCTTCTGTTCCATCTGGCAAGAAGATTATCAATATCTGAAAGTTTTTCACTGCAGTTGTTTTCTGTTATGTTATTAAGATCATATGTATCATACTTAATGCCCAATGCCCAAAGCAGTGAACGAATGTACCCAGTCTAGTTTTAATTCAGGACAAATAGTTTGTTCTGAAAAACGTTTTGAACCAATCCAAACAGATTTTGTTTTTGATACATTCATCTTTAAACCAGATGCCACCTCAAAAGAATCTAGAATACTTATGGTTTTTGTATCAAATGCAGCTCATTTCCTGTCCAAACAAGACATTTTTCACTGAGTTGACCTTTGACCTTTATTTTAAAATGTACTTATTGACCTCATATTTAAACTCTACTGTGCAAAAAAATGAAGCTTTATGTATCAAATTCACTTATCATTAAGTGTATTTCATCCTAAACCACTTGTATCCGGTACGTGCAAGACATTTTCCTGCATTCTGACTGTTGATCTTGACCTTTGAATGGACTCGTTGACCTTAGACATAATCTTTGAGGTGGAAAATATGAAGTGTGCTTTAATGAAATTTACTGAAAAAGTCTCTCATCATAAAATCTGGTTTCTAACCAACTTTGATCAAATGCAGCTCATTTCCTGTCATTACAAGGCATTTTTCACTGATTTTACCTTTGACCTTTATTTAAAAATGTACTTATTGACCTTAGACTTATACTTTACTGAGTAAAATATTGAAGCTTTATGTATGAAATTTACTTATCATTAAGTGTATTTCATCCTAAACAGCTGGTTTCTAACCAAATTGAATCAAATGCAGCTTGTATCCGGTACGTGCAAGACATTTTCCTGCATTCTGACTATTGACCTTGACCTTTGAATGGACTCATTGACCTTAGATATAATCTTTGAGATGGAAAATATGAAGTGTGCTTTGATGAAATTTACTGAAAAAGTGTGTCTCATCATAAAACCTGGTTTCTTACCAACTTTAATCAAATGCAGCTCATTTCTTGTCCAAACAAGGCATTTTTCACTGATTTGACCTTTGACCTTTATTTGAAAATGTACTTATTGACCTCAGATTTAAACTTTACTGAGCAAACAAAAAAAATGAAGCTTTATGTATGAAATTCACTTATCATTAAGTGTATTTCATCCTAAACAGCTGGTTTCTAACCAAATTGAATCAAATGCAACTTGTATCCGGTACGTGCAAGACATTTTCCTGCATTCTGACTGTTGATCTTGACCTTTGAATGGACTCATTGACCTTAGATATAATCTTTGAGATGGAAAATATGAAGTGTGCTTTAATGAAATTTACTGAAAAAGTGTCTCTCATCATAAAATCTGGTTTCTAACCAACCTTAATCAAATGCAGCTCATTTCTTGTCCAAACAAGGCATTTTTCATTGAATTGACCTTTGACCTTTATTTAAAATGTACTTATTGACCTCAGATTTAAACTTTAATGTGAAAAATACTAAATCTTTGTGTATAAAATTTACTGATCGATTGTATTTCACCCAAAAAATCGAGTTTCTTATCAAATGCAGATTGTTTCAGGTCCAAACAAGGCATTTCAAGGATTTTGAACTTTGACCTTGACATTTGACCTTGAAAAGTTAGTCGAAAAAATCGGAGACATATTTTTTTGAAGTCCTCATCCAAAATTGGTCTAGAAACACTACGTCTCCAACAATTAACAAGAGCTTCCCACGGACCCCCCTTTTTTTCTACATAAGCTGCCTGACTATGTAGTAAAAGTTTATTCCATAAAGTAACTTCATTCAATACATTTGACCAACAATTTCAGAGTTGATACATGATATTTTTATAAGAGAATTATATATGGTCTTCAGTACTAAGAACTATAATATTCAAGTAAACAATCTCTAAGATGCAACTTTAAGGGAAGGTCCAGAAGAGTGGATGAATGACCTTGAATGAAATTGTTTCACTTCTGCCAACATAAAATGAAAAATCAAGAAAATTGTGTTTGATTTTAAACATGATAATCAATTTATCCTTAGAAGCTATTTCCCTTCATTGCGCAGAAAATCCCTAATTCAGGTAATATCAACTATTTACCAATCTTTTCTGCATTTCATATTTACAACAGAATCGTACCAGAGGGGGTTATATGGATCCTTCAACTTTAAAGTCCATAAACTGTGTTGCGGTATCCAGCATTCTGGAATTCCATATGACAGTATGTAGGGACTTTCGTCTTCACAATTGGTTCCCCCTCTAAGTGCGGCTTAAGTGAACTGTCAAAATTAATCCCCTTACAATGTCAGAAATAATACAACATGCATTCTTCAATAGCTGGCATAATGACATCGAATACAGGTTGAATTGTTTTTGCCATGTTGAATGCTTTTGTTGTCAAATGGAATCAATTTTTGTTTAAGTTTAATGTTCTCCACTCAGTCTTTTAAACGACCTAAGTAAAACCTAAGTAAAACTCACGTCGAATTTTGAATCGCTGGAAGTTCCTAAGCCCGAGTGTCCAATGCCTTTTCTATCCGTGAGATCACATAATAAAGTAAAGAGTGAAGCGAACCATTTGGGGATGTCTAGAGGTGGTAGGGTCAAAACATATAAAACGTGAAACCTGCAAAATACACTACCACAGTCTAGTTTTAAACCTATAAAGTATACACATTAGAAAAATGTATATAAGAATAAGGTTAAAGAATTCACTCATTATTTTATTCGATGAGTGTGGATGAATGATATGTAACGGTAAGCTTGTGATATCAGGGATCTCAGGTATTGCATGTTGAGATTTTATTACATCATCTCAGAAAATGTAGTGTCAGGTTCCGTTGTAATATGGATTGAACATGAAAAGAGGATCAAATTTTAAAGTCATCATTTGTGTGGCTTATCACAAGGTAAAGTTGGCAAATGGCGAATTTGATTTATATAAAAAACCTGATCAGAAGCGTTTGGTCAATAGCGTGTCCTGTCTGTCATGACATTATATTGCTAGTTAAATCCGCCAACCATTAGCTGCCTTGTGATAAGCGGCCACCCACAAGCTATATATACCGCTGGATTCACTCATTAGGACAAGTCGGGAGCTTGCACTTTGAACAACATGAGCACTATACATGATTATGATGCCAATGCCTCTGGGTATGAAGAAATGCGTGTTCCTGCAGGAGTTAATCATATACTTGGTGCTTTACATGTAAAGCTGGATAAGCCTCTGAGTGAAATCCGTGTTCTGGATGCTGGATGTGGTACAGGGAACTATGCCAAGGAATTGCTGGATGCTGGAGTTGGGCATGTTGATATGTTGGATGCCTCTAATGGGATGCTGACTATTGCAAGAACTAAGCTAAAGAAGTATGTAGATGATGGTAGAGCACATATAATCCATGATTATCTTCCAACACTTCCATATCCTGATGGATATTTTGACTGTGTCTTATTTATAGCTGTGCTGTACCATCTTGACAAGCAGGGTTTTGGTAACCCATTGGACACAGCAGATGGTGACCAATATCCCAAACTGCGGCTTGCCTGCCAGGAAGCAAGGCGGGTTCTTCAGCCAGAGGGGTTCATGGTTACTTGCCATATGAATCATAATCAAGTTATGACTTACTTGTGGATGGCGTATATTCCTAGCGCTGCAGAGAAGTATGCTCTCCATTTACAAGAATATCCTGCTCTGCGTGCAACTTTGAAAGTGGTTGGTTTTAAAGATATTGAAACTATCGCAATTTTGGATAAGGAACTCTTCACTCCATCTGTACTGTATGACCCAGAAATAGCTTTAAAAGAAGAATTTCGTAAATCTTTATCTTATTTTAGCGTTGCCACAGAGGAAGACATGGGGGGCTTATGATTCCATATAAAATGGTATAGCTTCTTGTTTAGTTCTCTAAAGAACTCATGTTTTGGGGTAGGCAGGGCAATAAGAAAATGGACAATTTTAGATATGGCGAGGCTTTTGACAATTAAAATCTTTCCCATTAAAGTCAGATTTCTTCTGTTCCATCTGGCAAGAAGATTATCAATATCTGAAAGTTTTTCACTGCAGTTGTTTTCTGTTATGTTATTAAGATCATATGTATCATACTTAATGCCCAATGCCCAAAGCAGTGAACGAATGTACCCAGTCTAGTTTTAATTCAGGACAAATAGTTTGTTCTGAAAAACGTTTTGAACCAATCCAAACAGATTTTGTTTTTGATACATTCATCTTTAAACCAGATGCCACCTCAAAAGAATCTAGAATACTTATGGTTTTTGTATCAAATGCAGCTCATTTCCTGTCCAAACAAGACATTTTTCACTGAGTTGACCTTTGACCTTTATTTTAAAATGTACTTATTGACCTCATATTTAAACTCTACTGTGCAAAAAAATGAAGCTTTATGTATCAAATTCACTTATCATTAAGTGTATTTCATCCTAAACCACTTGTATCCGGTACGTGCAAGACATTTTCCTGCATTCTGACTGTTGATCTTGACCTTTGAATGGACTCGTTGACCTTAGACATAATCTTTGAGGTGGAAAATATGAAGTGTGCTTTAATGAAATTTACTGAAAAAGTCTCTCATCATAAAATCTGGTTTCTAACCAACTTTGATCAAATGCAGCTCATTTCCTGTCATTACAAGGCATTTTTCACTGATTTTACCTTTGACCTTTATTTAAAAATGTACTTATTGACCTTAGACTTATACTTTACTGAGTAAAATATTGAAGCTTTATGTATGAAATTTACTTATCATTAAGTGTATTTCATCCTAAACAGCTGGTTTCTAACCAAATTGAATCAAATGCAGCTTGTATCCGGTACGTGCAAGACATTTTCCTGCATTCTGACTATTGACCTTGACCTTTGAATGGACTCATTGACCTTAGATATAATCTTTGAGATGGAAAATATGAAGTGTGCTTTGATGAAATTTACTGAAAAAGTGTGTCTCATCATAAAACCTGGTTTCTTACCAACTTTAATCAAATGCAGCTCATTTCTTGTCCAAACAAGGCATTTTTCACTGATTTGACCTTTGACCTTTATTTGAAAATGTACTTATTGACCTCAGATTTAAACTTTACTGAGCAAACAAAAAAAATGAAGCTTTATGTATGAAATTCACTTATCATTAAGTGTATTTCATCCTAAACAGCTGGTTTCTAACCAAATTGAATCAAATGCAACTTGTATCCGGTACGTGCAAGACATTTTCCTGCATTCTGACTGTTGATCTTGACCTTTGAATGGACTCATTGACCTTAGATATAATCTTTGAGATGGAAAATATGAAGTGTGCTTTAATGAAATTTACTGAAAAAGTGTCTCTCATCATAAAATCTGGTTTCTAACCAACCTTAATCAAATGCAGCTCATTTCTTGTCCAAACAAGGCATTTTTCATTGAATTGACCTTTGACCTTTATTTAAAATGTACTTATTGACCTCAGATTTAAACTTTAATGTGAAAAATACTAAATCTTTGTGTATAAAATTTACTGATCGATTGTATTTCACCCAAAAAATCGAGTTTCTTATCAAATGCAGATTGTTTCAGGTCCAAACAAGGCATTTCAAGGATTTTGAACTTTGACCTTGACATTTGACCTTGAAAAGTTAGTCGAAAAAATCGGAGACATATTTTTTTGAAGTCCTCATCCAAAATTGGTCTAGAAACACTACGTCTCCAACAATTAACAAGAGCTTCCCACGGACCCCCCTTTTTTTCTACATAAGCTGCCTGACTATGTAGTAAAAGTTTATTCCATAAAGTAACTTCATTCAATACATTTGACCAACAATTTCAGAGTTGATACATGATATTTTTATAAGAGATTTATATATGGTCTTCAGTACTAAGAACTATAATATTCAAGTAAACAATCTCTAAGATGCAACTTTAAGGGAAGGTCCAGAAGAGTGGATGAATGACCTTGAATGAAATTGTTTCACTTCTGCCAACATAAAATGAAAAATCAAGAAAATTGTGTTTGATTTTAAACATGATAATCAATTTATCCCTAGAAGCTATTTCCCTTCATTGCGCAGAAAATCCCTAATTCAGGTAATATCAACTATTTACCAATCTTTTCTGCATTTCATATTTACAACAGAATCATACCAGAGGGGGTTATATGGATCCTTCAACTTTAAAGTCCATAAACTGTGTTGCGGTATCCAGCATTCTGGAATTCCATATGACAGTATGTAGGGACTTTCGTCTTCACAATTGGTTCCCCCTCTAAGTGCGGCTTAAGTTAACTGTCAAAATTAATCCCCTTACAATGTCAGAAATAATACAACATGCATTCTTCAATAGCTGGCATAATGACATCGAATACAGGTTGAATTGTTTTTGCCATGTTGAATGCTTTTGTTGTCAAATGGAATCAATTTTTGTTTAAGTTTAATGTTCTCCACTCAGTCTTTTAAACGACCTAAGTAAAACCTAAGTAAAACTCACGTCAAATTTTGAATCGCTGGAAGTTCCTAAGCCCGAGTGTCCAATGCCTTTTCTATCCGTGAGATCACATAATAAAGTAAAGAGTGAAGCGAACCATTTGGGGATGTCTAGAGGTGGTAGGGTCAAAACATATAAAACGTGAAACCTGCAAAATACACTACCACAGTCTAGTTTTAAACCTATAAAGTATACACATTAGAAAAATGTATATAAGAATAAGGTTAAAGAATTCCCTCATTATTTTATTCGATGAGTGTGGATGAATGATATGTAACGGTAAGCTTGTGATATCAGGGATCTTAGGTATTGCATGTTGAGATTTTATTACATCATCTCAGAAAATGTAGTGTCAGGTTCCATTGTAATATGGATTGAACATGAAAAGAGGATCAAATTTTAAAGTCATCATTTGTGTGGCTTATCACAAGGCAAAGTTGGCAAATGCTGAATTTGATTCATATAAAAAACCTGATCAGAAGCGTTTGGTCAATAACGTGTCATGTCTGTCATGACATCATATTGCTAGTTAAATCCGCCAACCATTAGCTGCCTTGTGATAAGTGGCCACCCACAAGCTATATATACCGCTGGATTCACTCATTAGGACAAGTCGGGAGCTTGCACTTTGAACAACATGAGCACTATACATGATTATGATGCCAATGCCTCTGGGTATGAAGAAATGCGTGTTCCTGCAGGAGTTAATCATATACTTGGTGCTTTACATGTAAAGCTGGATAAGCCTCTGAGTGAAATCCGTGTTCTGGATGCTGGATGTGGTACAGGGAACTATGCCAAGGAATTGCTGGATGCTGGAGTTGGGCATGTTGATATGTTGGATGCCTCTAATGGGATGCTGACTTCTAGCAAGAACTAAGCTAAAGAAGTATGTAGATGATGGTAGAGCACATATAATCCATGATTATCTTCCAACACTTCCATATCCTGATGGATATTTTGACTGTGTCTTATCTATAGCTGTGCTGTACCATCTTGACAAGCAGGGTTTTGGTAACCCATTGGACACAGCAGATGGTGACCAATATCCCAAACTGCGGCTTGCCTGCCAGGAAGCAAGGCGGGTTCTTCAGCCAGAGGGGTTCATGGTTACTTGCCATATGAATCATAATCAAGTTATGACTTACTTGTGGATGGCGTATATTCCTAGCGCTGCAGAGAAGTATGCTCTCCATTTACAAGAATATCCTGCTCTGCGTGCAACTTTGAAAGTGGTTGGTTTTAAAGATATTGAAACTATCGCAATTTTGGATAAGGAACTCTTCACTCCATCTGTACTGTATGACCCAGAAGTAGCTTTAAAAGAAGAATTTCGTAAATCTTTATCTTATTTTAGCGTTGCCACAGAGGAAGACATGGGGGGCTTATGATTCCATATAAAATGGTATAGCTTCTTGTTTAATTCTCTAAAGAACTCATGTTTTGGGGTAGGCAGGGCAATAAGAAAATGGACAATTTTAGATATGGCGAGGCTTTTGACAATTAAAATCTTTCCCATTAAAGTCAGATTTCTTCTGTTCCATCTGGCAAGAAGATTATCAATATCTGAAAGTTTTTCACTGCAGTTGTTTTCTGTTATGTTATTAAGATCATATGTATCATACTTAATGCCCAATGCCCAAAGCAGTGAACGAATGTACCCAGTCTAGTTTTAATTCAGGACAAATAGTTTGTTCTGAAAAACGTTTTGAACCAATCCAAACAGATTTTGTTTTTGATACATTCATCTTTAAACCAGATGCCACCTCAAAAGAATCTAGAATACTTATGGTTTTTGTATCAAATGCAGCTCATTTCCTGTCCAAACAAGACATTTTTCACTGAGTTGACCTTTGACCTTTATTTTAAAATGTACTTATTGACCTCATATTTAAACTTTACTGTGCAAAAAAATGAAGCTTTATGTATCAAATTCACTTATCATTAAGTGTATTTCATCCTAAACCACTTGTATCCGGTACGTGCAAGACATTTTCCTGCATTCTGACTGTTGATCTTGACCTTTGAATGGACTCGTTGACCTTAGACATAATCTTTGAGATGGAAAATATGAAGTGTGCTTTAATGAAATTTACTGAAAAAGTCTCTCATCATAAAATCTGGTTTCTAACCAACTTTGATCAAATGCAGCTCATTTCCTGTCATTACAAGGCATTTTTCACTGATTTTACCTTTGACCTTTATTTAAAAATGTACTTATTGACCTTAGACTTATACTTTACTGAGTAAAATATTGAAGCTTTATGTATGAAATTTACTTATCATTAAGTGTATTTCATCCTAAACAGCTGGTTTCTAACCAAATTGAATCAAATGCAGCTTGTATCCGGTACGTGCAAGACATTTTCCTGCATTCTGACTATTGACCTTGACCTTTGAATGGACTCATTGACCTTAGATATAATCTTTGAGATGGAAAATATGAAGTGTGCTTTGATGAAATTTACTGAAAAAGTGTGTCTCAACATAAAACCTGGTTTCTTACCAACTTTAATCAAATGCAGCTCATTTCTTGTCCAAACAAGGCATTTTTCACTGATTTGACCTTTGACCTTTATTTGAAAATGTACTTATTGACCTCAGATTTAAACTTTACTGAGCAAACAAAAAAATGAAGCTTTATGTATGAAATTCACTTATCATTAAGTGTATTTCATCCTAAACAGCTGGTTTCTAACCAAATTGAATCAAATGCAACTTGTATCCGGTACGTGCAAGACATTTTCCTGCATTCTGACTGTTGATCTTGACCTTTGAATGGACTCATTGACCTTAGATATAATCTTTGAGATGGAAAATATGAAGTGTGCTTTAATGAAATTTACTGAAAAAGTGTCTCTCATCATAAAATCTGGTTTCTAACCAACCTTAATCAAATGCAGCTCATTTCTTGTCCAAACAAGGCATTTTTCATTGAATTGACCTTTGACCTTTATTTAAAATGTATTTATTGACCTCAGATTTAAACTTTAATGTGAAAAATACTAAATCTTTGTGTATAAAATTTACTGATCGATTGTATTTCACCCAAAAAATCGAGTTTCTTATCAAATGCAGATTGTTTCAGGTCCAAACAAGGCATTTCAAGGATTTTGAACTTTGACCTTGACATTTGACCTTGAAAAGTTAGTCGAAAAAATCGGAGACATATTTTTTTGAAGTCCTCATCCAAAATTGGTCTAGAAACACTACGTCTCCAACAATTAACAAGAGTTTCCCACGGACCCCCCTTTTTTTCTACATAAGCTGCCTGACTATGTAGGAAAAGTTTATTCCATAAAGTAACTTCATTCAATACATTTGACCAACGATTTCAGAGTTGGTACATGATATTTTTATAAGAGATTTATATATGGTCTTCAGTACTAAGAACTATAATATTCAAGTAAACAATCTCTAAGATGCAACTTTAAGGGAAGGTCCAGAAGAGTGGATGAATGACCTTGAATGAAATTGTTTCACTTCTGCCAACATAAAATGAAAAATCAAGAAAATTGTGTTTGATTTTAAACATGATAATCAATTTATCCCTAGAAGCTATTTCCCTTCATTGCGCAGAAAATCCCTAATTCAGGTAATATCAACTATTTACCAATCTTTTCTGCATTTCATATTTACAACAGAATCGTACCAGAGGGGGTTATATGGATCCTTCAACTTTAAAGTCCATAAACTGTGTTGCGGTATCCAGCATTCTGGAATTCCATATGACAGTATGTAGGGACTTTCGTCTTCACAATTGGTTCCCCATCTAAGTGCGGCTTAAGTGAACTGTCAAAATTAATCCCCTTACAATGTCAGAAATAATACAACATGCATTCTTCAATAGCTGGCATAATGACATCGAATACAGGTTGAATTGTTTTTGCCATGTTGAATGCTTTTGTTGTCAAATGGAATCAATTTTTGTTTAAGTTTAATGTTCTCCACTCAGTCTTTTAAACGACCTAAGTAAAACCTAAGTAAAACTCACGTCAAATTTTGAATCGCTGGAAGTTCCTAAGCCCGAGTGTCCAATGCCTTTTCTATCCGTGAGATCACATAATAAAGTAAAGAGTGAAGCGAACCATTTGGGGATGTCTAGAGGTGGTAGGGTCAAAACATATAAAACGTGAAACCTGCAAAATACACTACCACGGTCTAGTTTTAAACCTATAAAGTATACACATTAGAAAAATGTATATAAGAATAAGGTTAAAGAATTCCCTCATTATTTTATTCGATGAGTGTGGATGAATGATATGTAACGGTAAGCTTGTGATATCAGGGATCTCAGGTATTGCATGTTGAGATTTTATTACATCATCTCAGAAAATGTAGTGTCAGGTTCCGTTGTAATATGGATTGAACATGAAAAGAGGATCAAATTTTAAAGTCATCATTTGTGTGGCTTATCACAAGGTAAAGTTGGCAAATGGCGAATTTGATTTATATAAAAAACCTGATCAGAAGCGTTTGGTCAATAGCGTGTCCTGTCTGTCATGACATTATATTGCTAGTTAAATCCGCCAACCATTAGCTGCCTTGTGATAAGTGGCCACCCACAAGCTATATATACCGCTGGATTCACTCATTAGGACAAGTCGGGAGCTTGCACTTTGAACAACATGAGCACTATACATGATTATGATGCCAATGCCTCTGGGTATGAAGAAATGCGTGTTCCTGCAGGAGTTAATCATATACTTGGTGCTTTACATGTAAAGCTGGATAAGCCTCTGAGTGAAATCCGTGTTCTGGATGCTGGATGTGGTACAGGGAACTATGCCAAGGAATTGCTGGATGCTGGAGTTGGGCATGTTGATATGTTGGATGCCTCTAATGGGATGCTGACTATTGCAAGAACTAAGCTAAAGAAGTATGTAGATGATGGTAGAGCACATATAATCCATGATTATCTTCCAACACTTCCATATCCTGATGGATATTTTGACTGTGTCTTATTTATAGCTGTGCTGTACCATCTTGACAAGCAGGGTTTTGGTAACCCATTGGACACAGCAGATGGTGACCAATATCCCAAACTGCGGCTTGCCTGCCAGGAAGCAAGGCGGGTTCTTCAGCCAGAGGGGTTCATGGTTACTTGCCATATGAATCATAATCAAGTTATGACTTACTTGTGGATGGCGTATATTCCTAGCGCTGCAGAGAAGTATGCTCTCCATTTACAAGAATATCCTGCTCTGCGTGCAACTTTGAAAGTGGTTGGTTTTAAAGATATTGAAACTATCGCAATTTTGGATAAGGAACTCTTCACTCCATCTGTACTGTATGACCCAGAAGTAGCTTTAAAAGAAGAATTTCGTAAATCTTTATCTTATTTTAGCGTTGCCACAGAGGAAGACATCAAGTACCTTGTTGCAAGCCTGACAGAGGCCAAGCGAAAGGGGACACTTGCAGAATTAATGTTGGATCTTGACAAAGGTGCAGTCAAATTTGGGCGTTTTTGTCTTATGTTTGCCCAGTAGTTACTACATGGGGGACATATTAGCAACCACATACTCAGCACAAGTAAACAATTTACGTGATTATCATGTTGCACGCCTGACAGAGGCCAAGCTTAAGGGCCGCTTGAAAAGCTAATGATTAATTTTGTGAGTGAGATGTCTGTTTTATTTCCCTGTGTGTCCTTCTTTATCATTTCTTCTAGTAGACAATTTACAAGGTATATCATGTGATCAGTGTAATATGGGAAATTTCTGTGTGATAAATAAATACAGTGTCGGAATTTAATTCCTGCACTGAATACGTGGGCAGTCTGGGCATAATACACGACTGCACGCCCAATTGTCCAATTCTGTGGCATGGATGCGATCACAGGTCCCTGACCTCACAACTGGATGTAGCTTTGACTCGCAAGCTACGTGGGTCATTGATGAGTTATTGGCTCATGTTTGGACATGTTATCCATGGTTATTTGTACAACCAGGCACTGGCAGACGTCTGGTCGACTCGTGCAGGTATTCAATGTCTGTACTGTATGACAAAAATCAACTTTATTTTCAATTACTAGTACCTCCCTCCCGACCCAGTAAAATTGGTCTGTGAAGGATCCGGGAACCAATAAATTAAGTAACCATCGCCTTATCTAAGCCAAAAAATTAAGTTTAAATGAAAGTGTGCTAAGGTCCAAAGGTTGATATTCAAGTTGTTGAAAATTACAAACATCATTCAATTTAAGGGATTTTCGCCCCAACATCACTCTCCCCAGGTGTCCGTTGAGAGTCACAGTAACTGAACATCAAATTTCGATTTCCGTTACTTTTTCTGCAATGTTATGGCTAAACTAGATAGATATATATGTATGAATATAGAAATAGATATATGTGTGTGTATTATGTATGTTCATGTGTGTGTTACATATGTTAATCTTTTTTATCATACTGCTAAATCATTTTTTACAGGCATAAAGTTTATCAACGTACTAAAAAGTACTATTTTCATCTTCATTTCTGAGACACAACATTTTACTTTTGTTATCAGAAAGTTAATTGCTGCTTTTTACAAGTAAACACGAACGTCAAATTTATCTTTTTAGATTTGAAATATGTCACATTTTAAGTTAACGTTGAATGTTCAACCCTATAAGAATACATTGAAACATTGCAGACAATTTTGCAAATATATTATCAGTCTCAGGCCTAGTTAGCCAATATGTAGTGGATAATGTTAAGGCTTTTGACTTATAAGCTACCATTTGTAAGAAATGGTATGTTTAAAACGAGAAAGAGCAATCTAGTCTTTTTCTTTTTGTGTAAACTGAAATTACCTGGTGTATAGAAAAAGAAAAACACTTGACATTTTTACTTAAAGAGGCTAAGTGCCATTGTTTACATGTAGACTTTCCATTACTTGAGGACACACTATTATGAATGATAAATGGTGAGCTCCTGCAATGACCAATAAAAGGAAACTCCTGGGTCTTCCCTTAACACTATGCGTTAATAGAGGAAAGTGTGTCAAGAAATTACCAATGATTATTGTGTCCAGGAGGGCGTATAGTTCGCGTAAAAATGTTACTCAGGTAACCAAGAGGTCGGGGGTAGGCTTTCCATATTGGGTTGTTTTTATCAAACATGTATTTTAAGATATCTTTTAGATGACATTTAACAAACACAAAATGTTCTATATCAATGATGGTAAATGTGCATTCTCACATAAATAAGGACGGTTGAGTACCTTATCATGATCACAATTCTCTAATGCTAAAAAAACATTGATATATGTAAAATCGAGATCAGAAGTGTTTGGTTGAGAATGTGTCCTGCCTGTCATGACATCATATTGCTATCTAAATCCACCAACCAATAGCTGGCTTGTGGTAAGTGGCCAACCACAAGCTATATATACCGCTGGATTCACTCTTTAGGACAGGTTGGGAGCTTGCACTTTGAACAACATGAGCACTATACATGATTATGATGCCAATGCCTCTGGGTATGAAGAAATGCGTGTTCCTGCAGGAGTTAATCATATACTTGGTACTTTACATGTAAAGCTGAATAAACCCCTTAGTCAAATCCGTGTTCTGGATGCTGGGTGTGGTACAGGGAACTATGCCAAGGAGTTGCTGGATGCTGGAGTTGGGCATGTTGATATGTTGGATGCCTCTGATGGGATGCTGACTATTGCAAGAACTAAGCTATAGAAGTATGTAGATGATGGTAGAGCACATATAATCCATGATTATCTTCCAACACTTCCATATCCTGATGGATATTTTGACTGTGTCATGTTTATAGCTGTGTTGCACCATCTTGACAAGCAGGAGTTGAGTAACCCATTGGATGCAGCAGATGTTGCAAGATATCCCAAACTGCAGCTTGCCTGCCAGGAAGCAAGGCGGGTTCTTCAGCCGAAGGGATTCCTGGTTATTAGCCATATCAATCGTGATCAACTTATGACTTATTGGTGGATGAAGCTGATTCCTAAAGCTGCAGAGAAGTATGCTCTCCATTTACAAGAATATCCTGCCCTGTGGGAGACTATCGAAAAGGTCGGTTTTAAAGATATTGAAACTATCTCAATTTTGGATAAGGAAGACGTCCCTCCATCTGTAATGTATGACCAGGAACAGCCTTTAAAAGAAGAATTTCGGAAATCGATATCGCTTTTTAGCCTTGCCACAGAGGAAGAAATTGAACATCTTGTTGCAAGCCTGACAGAGGCCAAGAAAAAGGGAACACTTGAGAAACTTATGATGGATCCTGACAAAAATGCAATCAAATTTGGCATTTTTTGCCTTATCTTTGCCCAATAGTTACTATATCGGGGAGATATGAACTACCACATATACAAATTTGGTAAATGATTTACGTGATTATCGTTGTCAGAGGCCAAGCGAAAGGAGTACTAGTACTTGAAAAGCTAATGATTGGTTTTTTATAGAGATGCGCTCAAATCTGGGCGTTTTTGCCGTACGTTTGCCCAATACTTACCTAAATGGGCGATATGTTAGCCACCACGTATACATGTTTGGTAGAAAGGTAATTGATTTAAGTGATTATGATTTCATAGAATAAATTGCCTATACTAGTATGTGTTTGCATGTTATAGCTTCAAACTAGGATATGGATTATTCCATGATTTGGCAAGCACAAACATAGAAGAAAGTGGACATTTCTTTCTACTTCATTTTTGGGTCTACATATCATTTTGTTGGCCAGGATTCCCTTTGTTTACTTATTGATAATAAAAGTCTTGTTTTTGAAGTGAGTGAGAAGTTTGTTTTATTCGCTTGTATGTCCTTCTTTATCTAATTGGTTCGCTGCGCTATTACTCAGTGGCATAAAAACTATTCATCATATCACGTAGACAATTTTCAAGGTGCCAAACATTGAAACCAGAAATGATATGTTAGCAATGGTAGCCTAACTGTTTGGTATTATAAATGATAAATGGTTTTCTTCTGCGAGGGCGTAGAAGATGAAATTTCCGAGTCTGTATATACTATTGTGCATTGATGAAGGGAGATGTTTTAGGAATTGCATTGATAACTACGAGATTATTGTGTCCAGGAGGCTGTAAACTGTTGCCTAAACTGTTACTTAATGAGTGACCTTTCCCATATCCCTCTACACATGCAATTCTGATTATTGCCTCTGCCTGCTTTTGGATTGATCTAATTCTACATGTGTTATAAATTAAAGCCTCTTTTTCTGACCACGAATGGAAAATGCACATTCTCAATAAAGCTAGCCTAATAGTAAAATGTTTTTCTGATTAGCTCAACGTCCTATAATCTTATCTCTCTTCCTGATAAGCAACAGTTTACCTCCAAAACCAGAGACTCAATTAACCATATGCAGGAAGACTAGAATACCTATGCCATCGTGTGTTGTATATAAATCGAAAATGACTATTGAAGTCCGTGTAACTAGTGATTTAAATACATTTTCTTTTTAAAATTGTTGTCTCCATTACTTATGAAATATAAGTACGTAGTATGAAGGACAAAAACGTTATGTTTACTACCTTATTTTACTTCACAGTGCCAATTTCAAGAAGAACTCACACTGATAAAACGACTGAAAACGAGATATTGGGTTACTGAAGCCACAAATAGAACTCATACCATTTAGTCATCACTGTTGACACTGCGCAGAAAGGTGTCTTGAAAAAAGTGAACAGACTTTCCCAATTGCCGTTTCATTATTGACAAAGCCATTGCCATCATATATATTATGATATTAGAAAATTTGCGGTCCCAACAAATTTTAAAGCGTAATAATCAACCCTCAAACGAAGAAATCGCAATAGTCTATGGGCTGGGTGGGTCTTCGTGTGCATGAGATGTACCCTAAGTTACTCTCCATATTATTGTAGCTGGCTATCCCACAGATAAGAAAAATCAGGGTAGACCTTTTGTAACCCGGCAATAAGCGAGAAAAGTGACGTCATTCCTCGTCAACCAGGTAGTAAAACTAAGGTAAAATTTTGGGGTAGGGGAAACTAAAATGTCTATAACTTTTGTAATAATCAACGCAGAGCAGTGGTTCACCATTCAAAATGTGTGTTTTGATATCCTCTAAGCATCACTATCATTGTATTATAGATTACTTTAGTATTTAGGTCACTAAAGGTCAAAAGGTCACAAAAATGGGGTCAAAGTGAAAATTTTACCCTCAGCAGTAAAATCACTGTCAGAGGGTCTATTGCAATTGTTTGGCCAGGAAGATTATGAGGAAGACAATGATTTCAAACATAGGTACTTGGTTATTATATATGTGCTGTCATAAAAAAGGAAAAGCTGATGCCAATAAATCCAGAATTTGGGTCGCTGACTATATGTAGCATCATGTATTGCATGGCAATGATTAACACAGAGCAGTGGTTTACCTTTCAAAATGTGTCTTTTATTGCTCCCCATCCAAAATATTCATTATGTTTGAGTTTAAACTCAAAATGAGGTCACAAAAGGTCTCCGATTTGAAGGTCAAGTGAGAATTCGAGATGTTAGTTCAAAAATAGCCATTTATCGAACAATATTCACTCTTGAGCCTCATTTTAATGTCTTCAATTCAGGATAGATAATACCAAATATGTTTGTACCATCCCAGGGCAACTGACTTCAAAGAACTGTATTGGAATGAATGAAAGAGGGTTTAAAGGCGCATTGGCACACTAAGGCCATTTAATGCCATACACTATTACCAAAAGGTGGTCTTTTTATGTTGAAGAACCCAATGGGTACCCAACCACTCCCTGTACCGGGGACAGCTCTCGTGGGCCATGGAGTTCGAGTGGGGTCAAGTTCGACAGGGCCATCTGAACAACTCCCGTGATCGCACAGCACCATTCCCAGGAGTGATATCTCCAGGAGCTGCCTTTGCAATTACCAAAAAGTTCTACTTCAGTAGTGGCGGTATTGATGAGAATTACCATGGCTGGGGAGGGGAGGACGTGGAGTTTGCAATAAGGGTGTGGTTATGTGGGCGGGGTACCGGGCGGGGTAGGGTTGTAGTAGTGCCCTGTTCAGTGGTGCACCACCTGTACAAGGGCGGCCACAGCTACTCGATAGATAATAGAGGCGTAATAAGGAACCTAACATAAAAGTGTTTTTTTTTTACATTTACCCCTTTGAAATTCCCAAAGTATGCCCTTGTTAGAGATATATCGATTTATGATATGTAGTAAAACCTCCCGACGTGGAAAATGGTGATATGTCTAATATTGTGATAAAGGTGCATAGGTCAAATTTGAAGGCTGGATCCGCACCTGTCACATGTACCTCGACGGAAATGCCTTTTGGTTACAGTGGCGAAAGACCCGGCATATATGATACATGGCTGAATAAAGTTACCTCTTGGGATGGGAATCGGTCTGAATATCCTTTTTGATTGTTCACCCACATCAACCGATGACTAACGATTAATGGGCTTCGCACCGTTTTTCTAATGCTGTCTTTAGCTTAGGGGTGAGGAATCGGTGACGGTTATATTTCATTTTTTCCATTCAATGTAACTAGATCATCTGAGAGCAATTTTACTGCCAGCCGCCTCCCTGCAGTGCGTTTTACCAGGGACGTTTATACAGGGAATTGAGACCTGCCTCAAGGCCACTGCATGTAGAGAATACCTAGAGTGCTGCAGCTAGAGTACTAACATAGCGCAGCAACTAACAGAGAAAATAAATTCAGAATATATAACAATTGAAACGATTGGCAGGCCAAACAATAAGATACCCTAAGTATTTAATTGCACTTGTGAGGTTTGGGTATGGACAAACGTACTTAAGCACTTAATTCCATGGATACAAAGGATTTGGAAACAAAATGGCCACCTTAAAAACACTGGCCTGAACAGGATTTTGAAGACATGAAAAAATACTTCCTGGCTGCATTTAACTATGAAAATACCAGGATGCCTTAATATATATCTGTTCAAATGGCAACCAAACTTTGAAGCTTTTAGAACAAAAAATATGGGAGTAATTAAAGAAGAGCTGTTATGATATTTTCAACTTCTTCCTGCTAAAACCTAAAGCATGAAGTTATGCATTTTATAAAGATTAATGGTCTCAAATGGCTTACACAATAAGTATCATACAAGTTTACATACAGCAATTACCTAAGCTATGCAAGGTTCCATCCAAATAATCATAAATTCAAAAGTGGCTTGGTATAATCTAACTTGGTACCATCTAGGTACTGATCCCGGGGGGGGGGGGGGGGGGGCACTCAGGTACAGAGGGGGGCCGCACCTGTGTTACGCATTTCGCGGAAGAACGGGTTGTTTTTTAAGACCTCCGCATGTCCGCGATTTTGTAAAAGAAGGGTACTTTTTTGTACCCAGGTAGGAAGTAAGGGGGTCAGAAACCCCTTACAATCCACGAAATATATGCGGCTCTGACGCCGAGTGACTACCGAAGTGACTGGGCTTACGAGTTTGCTGCCGCTACTTGCTGCTGCTAAACACGCAGAGGATTATAACATCTTAAGTTAAAATACGTGTTCCCGTTCATCCAATGTCAGTGTTTTGATAAAAGAAGGGGTGTTTAGTTAGTGGAAAAAATCAGCGTTTTATTAAAATAAGGGTGCTTTTTTGGCCAGAAATCAGTGCTTTAGGGGTATTTTTAATTTTGATAACGAGCGTATGCGCCCCCCTAAATATCCAAGTGCTTCCCCCCAAAAAAAGTACCCTTCTTTTACAAAATCGCGGACATGCGGAGGTCTTAAAAAAAGACCCCTTCTTCCGCGAAATACGTAACAAAGGTGCGGCCCCCCTCTGTACCCGAGTGCCCCCCCCCCCCCCCCCCCGGGAGTGTGCGCAATTCCCGTCATGTTCAATCTACACACTCCAAACTTACCATGTGATCAAAAGACATTTGATTCCATTATAAGTATTTTAATGAGGGAATTTAGTTTAGAAATATTTTATATATATTTCTTTAAATCAGGCAGTAGCTTATTCTTTAATTTCGTATCCCAGTAAATCAACATCTCCGGTTTTACCTGTAAAGATAGCCACATAAGTTTAGGTGATTTTTTTTTTCATCTACTTTAGCCACAATTTAACAGGTAGGCCAAGAGTCGAGTACCATAAGTAGATATTGCAACTATTTAGAAGCCAGATTCAGATATTTTAGTAGGCTCTACAAATAACCTTCGTATCATTATTTCCTTAGTTTCAGTTTCGTTATTTGTCAGCGACAAATAGTGTCTTTGACTCTACCTTTAATTTCGTTCCACCCTGGACATATAGGAGCCGCCACCAGTTTAGGTGGCGCCCTCTTGCGTGTTGCGTGTGACCGGCTGCAGACCAATTCTACTTCCTTAGAGCGAGAAAGTATCAGTATGGCGGATTAAATGAACTTTCTCGTACCTATGGATGTTTTCGATGCGCCTAGTGTACGAATGGTGTGAAAACCCTAGTGACAAACGAAGAGCCTGCCGACGGAATAAATGTTTACATACTGAAGTAATCCATCTAGGTTGTGCAGCTTGATGCGTTTTTTTTTTTTTTTGTATTAAGCAGTAGGTGTCCTGGAAAAATGCTGAAAAAACACATTTCATTCACCTAATATGATGAGAAAGCAAAGCTTTAAATGCTCGCGCAGCTCGATGATATTTCTGCATTCCCCTTCAAATGCAGTCACAAAGTGTTTGTTATTGTTATCCGTGTCGTCATTCCTTACTTAAACTTCGCTGAAACATATTAGAAGCCCCTCATATGAGCTTCATATTTGTGCAATAACCACACACAGTATGCGTAGCGATTGACCGAAAATAGGGGATGGCATAAAAATTACTACGACTTCAACCTGATGCCAAATCGTCATTTCACGACAGATATCATCTAGAATTAAGGGACATGAAGAATTATTTGTGGCGGTTGTAGCAATTTAAACTGCATTGAAATCGATTCACGGAATGATGAGTAAAGTCATTTTTACCGTGAACATCGAAGTTACGACTTTGGAATACGCGGAATTCCATCGTAACATGACGTCATTTCAATACGTCAGCATTTGTCGCACGTGAGCATGTATGTTTCAGTTGTTGCATAGTTCGGCGTGTGTTGCACGATAGTCGGCGACCAAGACGCTATTTTGACACAATTTAAAGGAAACAATCCAAATGTATTATTTGATTAAGAAATATTTAAAACATGAAACGATCTGGCGGCAAAATGTGCTCTTAAAGCAAAAAGTTATGCTCATTTTTCCGAGGTAATCGAGCGAGCGAGCCCGACGAGAGACGAACAGACAGACGTCAACACCAAAAAACCTGCCTCAGTGTGTATCCTGCCATTACACTATATATATACCGTAAATGCTCGCTACGATGAGTCGGCCTTCGGCCGACTCACTACGCGAGCTATTACATTGTGTATTTGTAATTAACATTGTCACATGCTTCTTGTCAGTTATGTTACCTGTCACTTATGTTTCACAACGGGAGGTAAAAAGACGTAGGGTCGGCAATGAAATGGTAGGGTCGGTCGGGTTACAGGAAACAAACAATTATTTTTTTTAGGCCTAATTACAACGTATTATCTTCTTTAACAAAGTTTGGCTTCCATTCAATGTTTTACTTCCTTAATGACTGATAGGGTCTTGAAATCAGATAAGTTAGTAGAGGTGTTAATTTTGTGTTCTCTGTTTAGAATCTGTTTGGCAAAGATGTTATATGATATGTTTTACCAGTGATGGGTATAAACAAATAAGTACAGATGTCAAGATGTTGCACTAAAAATATAAAGATATAAAACAGGGACTTAGCCAGGAATTAGAAACTGGGTGCTTAAAATTGCCCATTTAAAAAATTTGGGGTGTCCAAATTTTTAAGGGGGACCACAATATACTTAGATTTCAACCATAAACATGTTTATAATTATCAATATAAGGCATGCTATCCTTATACAAGGTCATGGGAATTATATGACTATGAAATAATTCAATTATATGCTTGATATTGACATTTTAAGAAATTCCTCACAAAATATATTTGGGTGTCCTGAGGGGTGCTTTTTAAGGGTTGGGGTGTCCAAAAAGACACCCAGACGCCCTGCTGGCTAAGACCATGATATAAAATACAGGTGGACTTGGATATGACGGACCCAATGGGACCAGGAAAATTGGTTCGTCATATATGCAAAATCTGTCATATACACATGACGAATACTTGATATGCATCGGACTGGGACCAAGCATATTGTCCGCCATATGCAAAAATCCTTCGTACAGTGGTCCATCATATCCAAGTTCACCTGTGTATATAACATTTTCCTCACTTGCAGATGACTAGGTGACAAGATAAAGAAGGAACTCTAGCTGGTAGAATGGACTACCAGTATGAGGAGGGATCAGTTCTCTCTTGGCAAAAAAGGCAGCTAGAACAGACAGAAAGGGAGAGGAAAATGCTGGAAAGAAAGCTGAAAGAAAAGTGAGTTTCCTTTCACAGCATCATGTTATTTTTTGAAAATAATGCTTTCTCCCACTCAGAGGCCTGCACTTGGTTTACTCTTCAGGATGATGTGTGCTGTGTGGGCCATTCTTAAACCTTCAAAAGTCATGATAAACATCAATGAAACTGATCGCCAATGTATATAAGTACTGTAAAATTCAGACATTTTCTTAATGGTTGACCCCAAAGTGAATGATGAACGTAAATTTTTATTATGCAAGTTTTTGTAAGTTTTCTTTGGTAATGATAGAGCTGCGCTCATGGCTCACAGACTCCAGTGGCTCGATTACTGAAGCTTGAGTTCCCAGGTTCGAGTCTCCACTGGATCCCCACAATTGAGTTGCCCTGGTTGCTATATAAATGTGCAGCGTTGTGGAGGACTGGCTATGGTGCTTCTGCACCTGAAAGACCTCTTGGAACTATTTGTAAAGAGAAGGATATTTCTTCCTGGTTCTGTATTTCTACCTCCTCGCGATATGACCTAAGGCCTAAAAAAAAAAAATTGTTTGTTTCCTGTAACCGTCTGAAAAAAAATAGGGTAGGTAGGTCGGTAAAAAAAACCTTTTTGCATAATATTTTTGGTCAAAAATGTGTGTTTTATGCATGTCGATTGGGAGTTGGGAGGGCGAAAAAAATCTTTAGGGTAGGGAATAAAAAACTTGTTAGGGTAGGGTTACAGGAAACAAACAACTTATTTTATTAGGCCTAAGCTGTTGAAAATGACGTAAAAACCCATTCCTTCAATTACATCCTTTCTTATGGTTGATTTTGTCTTGTTTCAAGGATGGCAGAGCTGGAGGAGAGAGAAAGGCAGAACAACTCTGCCAGCCATGCTGTGGAGGCCAACATTCAGGTACTCCTGCCAGAAACAACATCAATTGAACCCTATTGCTGCTGGTGGCTAATTTTGCCAATAGAAAATGGTGCAAAAACCTGAAAAAATGAATGAAACCCTGGCACCTATCTGAGAGTACTCAGCAAGTGAATACCAATATGACCGGGTTAAGATTTTTTATTCAAAAATCTTTGCATCCTAATGTGCTTTTGATGAAAGTAGCCTCAGCATTGGAAGGGTTAAATGGAGAGATAAGATTTGTATTTTTAACCCTTCCAATGCTAAGGATACTTTCGTTCAAATCACAAGGATTTTTGATAACCATCTAAACCCTGTCATGTTGGTATTCCTCAGATAGCTCTCCCTGAGTACTCTCAGATGAGTACCCATGTGCCAGGGTTTCAGGCATTATTCAGCCTTTTCGCATCCTTTTGTATTGGCAAAATTAGCCACCAGCAGCATAGGGGTTAATATCACAATAATTAGTATTACTATCATCATAATATTTACCTCTTTTATTTTAGGTTAATGTTTTGCTTTTTTATGTCTTTCTTCTATATTTCCTTCATTTTTGTTTATAATTTGTGTTTGTCTTTTATACTTTCCACTGTCTGTCCTGTTGATTATGTCTTCTCCAGTTGTTTATTATCTAATCATACAAGTGTAAATATGAGAAGCACCTTCACCCCAGTCTTTTTCTATAACCATCTAGTTATGTACTGTAAAACCCTTTATTACCATGCACATTTTTATTCGGGCAACTGCCGTCTGAATCTGATCATGGCCATTTAATTACACACATCAACTGTAACACTGCTAGATGGGGCATTGTTATGCTATTTTGAACGTATATCGGCGCCAGTAATATACGCTTTAACATCATCTAGCGCGAAATGCGTGAAATTAAAAGGAGCATGATAATGATGAGTTTTAAAGTAATCCTTTTGTTGTATGATGACTTGGTTTCACCTCGATGCAGCCAATAACTTTGGGTATTGTCCAGCATATTTGGAACTGTTAATTGAGCCCTGATTAGGTTTGTCATTGAAATATTGAAATTGCTCCTTGAAATATCTTTAAACAGATGCCTTTCCTAAGAAAGGTTTTGTCATGTAGTCTATACCTTTTTAGTGGGGGATAATGAAGGTTTCAGTTTTATGCAGTGTCAATTTATACAGCATCATTTCTCACTGATTTATTTTGTGTATTCATAATTTAGGAGATGCTTCAGAAGAATTCGGCCCTCAAAAGGGAACTTACCAATCTTTATGGATCTCGTGCCAAGGATAAAGCCCTGGACTTTTATGGTAAATATGATTGCTGAAAAGCTTTTATTCTGTGATTCCAGGTTTAACCTTTGAAAGAGAATTATACTTTGGTAAAGGCAAAACATTAAATCAGTTAAAGTCATTTTGTATCAGTCTTCCCTCAATATTGAATTTTATATTCATTGAATAGAAAACAATTTTATAATTGTGTCAGTGTTCTTTTCAAATTACTTCTTTATGATAAAGAATATAAATAGTTGCCATAGAAACAAGTAAACAATCATACTATATCTAAAACTCTGTATCTGACTGTGTTAATCTTGTGAAATAAAGATTATTATCATTATTTTTTTTTTATAATTTTTATTTCAATGTGGTATATATGTAATTTCATCAGTACAACAAGTTCATAAGTTAATTTCATTCCTTTACACACTGTGCGGAGACAAATTGAATAATTTTAAAAGACTTTATACAGTATTGGGTATGCAGACAGAGATATAGTTTTGTAATAATACTGTATAATACAGAAGAAATGTCCGCCAAAGTGCTGACTATATCTAAGCACTTAAGGTATGTGCTTAGTGGGACAGAGAAAAAAAGAGATTGCCTGGTATATGTATTTATAGGTCCTTTAGGGGTTTGTATAGGGGGGACCACTTTCCTAAGAAGGTTTTTCCCCTGTTGTTACACATTGCTATGTATCCTTCTATGTCTAGACAAGCTCTCCAAGTGTACAGGATATGGTTTAAGTTAGGTACCTTGTTTTTAAATTTGTTTTTGTAAATGGTCTGTTTTGTAAGGTTGATAATTGTATGTAATAAATAGTCTTGGTTTTTAATTCCAAGCAGAATAAACTTTTCCTCTAACTTTATCTTATTGTAGTTGTTTTTGTTACACCATTCCTGTATTTTCACCCAAAGAGCTTTGACCAGTGGACACTTGTATAACATATGCTCTATTGTCTCTATAGAGTCAAAACAGAAAGAGCAGAGATTACTCTCTACTATTTTGAACTGTGCAAGTTTTTTGTTTGTCATTAGAGACCTATTAATTATTTGGTATTGAAAGTATAGAAGGTTTTGTATACTGGTGTCCATTTTGGTCTTTCAATTACCTCGTCCAGAGTGTTGTTCCAAGCATTTGTCCAGGGTGTTTCAACCTCTTTTATTCTAATAAAGTTCCTTATCGTTCTACAGCCTTTTGTTTATTATCATTATTGATATTATCATTATTATAATTTGTATTATTATTATCATTAGTACTATTATTATTATAAATACTATTATTACTGTTATTGTTATTTTTATTATTTTTATTATTATTGTTATTATTATTATTATCATTATTATTATTGTTTTTATTATTATTATTATAATTGTTATTATTATTATTATTATTATTATTATTATTATTATCATCATCATCATTATTACTGTTATTATTATTATTATTATTATTGTTATTATTATTATCATTATTTATGGAATAATTAATATTATTATTATCATTATTATTATTGTTATCATTGTTATTATTTTTATTATTGTTATCATTATTATTATAATTATTATCATTATTATTATTATTGTTATTATTATTATTGTTATTATTTTTATTATTATTATTATTATTATTATTATTATTATTATTATTATTATTATTATTATAGTTATTATTACCTTTTTTATTATGATTATTATTATTATTGATTATTATTATTATCATTATCATTATTAATCTCTACTCATAGGAGGTCAGAGCAGCAGTTACCAAGGAGACCGTCCACTTCTCTTGGAGAGTTTACTGGCTGCTAGAACTAAGGAGTTCTCCCAGAAACAGCAAGACCTTCTGCTTCATACAAGGTAATTAAGTCTTTGCCATTGTTCTAAACCTTCTGTGTGTCTACTATCTTGTCAATATTCAGGCTACTTTCGTCCAAAGCACAAGGATGCAAAGATTTTTTGAGCCATCTAAACCTTCTCATGTTGGTATTCTTTGGAAAAATCTCATAAATGCTATTATATGTGAGGTGATTTGTAAAAAGATTTGCAATTATGTGGAGTTTTGTGGACCGTTCATGAAAGGGCTCCAATTTGTAGGATTATGTAGACAGATAAAGTAATCACTCCTATTTGTACTTATTTAAGTTTTTATGTGCCAGATAATGTTGGTCCCATGATTTGCATGATTACTAGAAAAATATTCAGGCTGATAATGTTAAGGCTTTGATTTGTTTGACTCTTCACAATCACCGCGTTTATTTTGCCCATATAATGTAATGCACTCGCAGGCAGCTACTTTTATACACAGTTTAATTTTTGTGTGCGGGTCTTGAATGACAAATTATTTATCAGGGTGGAGGACAATACCAACATAGGCATCGGATGTCCAACTAATTTTAGTTTAATAAATGCAGACTCCAGGTGTGTGCAAAGTATGCAGTAATTAAACTGCTATAAAATCAACATGGTAAACTATATGTGAACCGATATTGTGAGATCCCTAATATCAAATATTTACTGTGAAACAGTAAATACTAGAAAAGGACTATATTTTGTAATGGTAATGGAAATCCAAAGTTCAGATGGATGAAGTATATGGAGAGACAACACCTTTATTATGACTCTATTGCAAAATTATGTTGTCACATTTATCTGAAAAGAAAAATTCTCAGGTAGTTTTAATTTTTAGTATCAATTATTAATTGATTTGTTATTGTTAATTTGGTGCTGTTGTTTTTCTTATTGTTGAGACATATATATTTACTCTGTTAAAAATTGAGTGTACGCAGTTATGTGGATTCAAAATTTTTGGGTAATTCTAAAAGTTGAGTGTTCTGGGGTTTTTTGCAATCAAAGTTTTGTTGTTATTGTTGTTATTGTTGTTTGTGTTTCCAGGCAGCTGAATGAGGAGAGGCAGCAGCTGCTGGTCGCAAGAGACAAACTTATGGACAAGAGGCGCCACCTGGTGCAGAGGACGAAAACATCACCTTCGTCTGAATCCTCGTATCATGCAGGTGAGTTGTCTTTTCCTACACAGCAGTCAGGGTTAGTTGCAAACTCGCAAACGCCTCCCAGTTTGGCATTTACACTTTATTCCCCAGGCACCGACACAAGTATTTGCCCGCTTGTCCTGGCAAGTGAATTTTTGAAAAAAAGGGCTTTAGACTCTAGGTTGCTAACATCGCAACAGAATTAAAAAGAAATGGGTTTTCAAATCATTGAAACCATGATAAAAAACATGCCATTCTAGCACATATTATAAGTTATTATTTCGGGCAAGCCAAAAATTATGTCGGGTAATTAAAAATCTACTTGCCCAGCATGGTAAGTTAGTTCTGAAACATATGTTGGTGCCTGTTCACTGTATTTGAAAGATACAAAAATGAAATAAACATAAAAACTCTGATAGTGCTTAAAGGGCAAATGCAACATCAGAATGATTTACGTTTAATATGAGCTTTTACATGTCACCTTTCAAATAAGACATCCCCCAAACCTTTAACATAGAATTGATATAATTAGAGTTAATGTATTAACAGTATCAGTAACACGCATGTGAGTAACAATCTAAGTTAAGCCTTCCATTTTTTCTCTCTAGATCTAGATTGGCACCAGAATGGCGAGACTGGTGTGGAGAAACATAGATCCCACATAGAGTCATCAGCACCACCTGGTGGCCAACCTGAGAACTATGATGGTGGAGCCCCCGAGGACGTCAGCTCCTTTATTCGGCAAACGAAGGAGGCCTTGCCGGGACAGATGAAAAAATATAAACTACTCAGGTAGTAAAGTGAATGGATTAATTTACTATGAAATAATGATGTATATATTCATCATCAGCTCCACTCTGAATGATTCAGAGATATGGGTCTGGTGTCCATATCTCCTCCACGATCTCCAGATGGTAGCGTCCCCGAGATGCAGCTGTAGCGTCTTCCGGATGTTTATACTTGAGCATGCTGCACATACGTAAATCAAGTTTATGACCAGGTGGCGACATCTATTGGCCACACGCACTGAAGATTTGCCGACTTTAACAGTGCCAAAAGTTGATAAACATATGTTTATCAACTTTTGACAGTGCTTAATGGATTTGGCTTGTCGCACGTTTTGAGGGCTCTGTCGCACGCTGGTGCGACAATGCGACAGTTGGACACCCCTGTGAATCTCGCTGCTGATTGGTCACTTTGTTTGTTGTACTGGACTGTATTTAGATCCTAACAATGCGAATCACATGTTCATTGTTAGGAGTCCAATATTAATCCTGTTTTGGGCTCCAAACAATGCGTGTCACATCGTTTATTGTTATGGGCCCAATATCCCACATGAAAAAATAGATAGGTTTCTCAACCAGGGATCTCAACTAGCAGCTACCTAGCCGCTAGCTAGCGGCTAGTGAACATTTTACCATGCAAATGAGCTTGTTGATTTGTCAACTTCTCATCTCTCCTGTCAACTGCTGATCACTACTGCTAGCTAGCGGCTAGTGAACATTTTACCATGCAAATGAGCTTGCTGATTTGTCAACTCCTGATCACTCCTGTCAACTGATCACTACTGCTAGCTAGCGGCTAGTGAACATTTTACCATGCAAATGAGCTTGCTAATTTGTCAACTCCTGATCACTCTTCTTGCATAGCAGGGTCGATCCAAGCTATAGCTGCATTTGAAGTGATGACACTTGACATATTCATTTAATGGTCTACCATATGCCCAGTCTGGTATGAGTCCCATAAAATTCAAGAGAAATGTACCTGATTTGTAGAAGCTGTACCTCATGCAGTCATGTGAATGGCAGTTAAAAAGGGTAATCGTTGGACCAGTTCATCTGACAAGATCAACCAGTTATGTTGTGCATATCTCAACTCTTCTCAACTTCCCCCTAACTGGTAACTTCCAATATTAAATGATTAAGTCTTGGTTTTCAACTCCTGTTCACTTCTAGGCTTAGTTTTCAACTCCTGATCACTTCAAAAATTGTCTAAGTCCAGATTACAATTCCTGCTTCCTTTATTTGTCAACTATTTAATGGCTTTTAGGTAGCAGCTAACTACTATAGCCGCTAGCTAACTGCTTCCTATTCTTTTTCATGTGGGATTTTCCATAATGTTTGTAATTAAGACCAATCCTTTTCAAAGTTTGTCTCTTTGTTTTTTACTCTTGCTTTGTATTTCTCCTGAATGTAAGTCCTGATAGCTTTATTTGTTCAAGATAATTCTATATGGGAATTAGGGGTTGATGCAGAGGTACATATTTTATCTATCCCAGGGAGCAGCATGAGAGGAAGAGGGCGTATCTTAGCAACAGTTACCATGGAGAGCTGGGTGTCCACTCCTACAGTCCCTGGCAGCTAGAGCACTATCATATGGTCAGTCACTTTGCTAATTCATTTATCATTACCTTTTCTGCCATTTTAAGGCTAATTGTGGCTAGGCAGTTTTGGTGATAGAGAAACTTTGGTAATTCATTTATCATTACCTTTTCTGCCATTTTAAGGTTAAATTGTTGCTAGGCAGTTGTCAATGGCAGAGAAAACAAAAGTACCTATTGAAAACCACTGCCTAACCACAAGTCACTAGGGACTTAACCCATTGATGCTCACAGCGGACAAAAGCAGCCTTACAATTTTGAAGAAATCTTGCAGGCAAACGTAAAGTCAGGAAAATATTTGAAGGAGGAATGTTAATCCGAACATTACCGATAACTCTACTTCAAATATTTTGTAAAATATTCCTTAATTTCAAAGTTATTGTCAAAAGCGTCACAGGTCCAGAAGACAATTTCATAAGAATCTCTTAAGTGTTAATGGGTTAAGCAACACATGCCTAAAGCTGGATTCAGCCAAAGGTGGTGGTGAGGGACAGAAACATTGACATTCTTTTCTGAATTAAAAACCTCAGGCACAACATTTTGGGATTCTAATCAGGTGTAGGGGATTTCCCAAGAAAAACAAGATTTCAAGATGTGCTCACAATTCGAACTATAATGTAATCAATTTTCTATTTTCCATTTAAAACATGTTTAAAATTTCAGTCTGGCTGTTCGTTCTAGCTCTATGCATTATTTAAGTTTTGTGTGTATGTGTCTGTCTGTTTTAGGTACAGAGCATTATTGTTTAAAATTACAGCCAGTCTGACCATTTTATTGAGTTTCTGATTGTTTGTTGTAGCTCCAGGTATTTCTAATTGAAGATTTATTTGTTTTTCTGTGTTTTAGGTACGAAGCATCATTGAAGATGAGGTGGCCAAGTTCCTGGATGTGTACTTCCCACCAATACCACCAGCACTGGACAAGAAAACAGCACTGTATCCTGAAAAGTACTTAATCTTTATTATGTGTGAAGGGGCATTACAAAAAATCGGAAACTCAAGGTAGCAGTTAAGTCGATTTTATACCATTTAGCAGTATCAGTATAACAGCTAGGTCTTAACCCTGGTCCTGCTGAACTTAGAAATATCTGAGCGACATTAAAAAACCTGATGTGCGTAGCCAGGAAATCTGACCTGCTAATGACTATTCTGCTGAGTTAGTCTATAGGACCCCCCAGAGAGCCTGTATATGACCCAAAGCTGCTCCATTTTGAGGACTACCCCATAGACCTTCATTTTGAAATATGGCAAGTTGGGGGTAACTCTTTAAAATTCAAGTTGTGCCCCCAAACCCCTCAAGGAGACCAAAACAATGCAGTTGGCAGGGTTAGGTTACATTCAGCACTTCACCAAGGGTTAAAGCATTCAATATTATCTTCTCTTCGATAGTGGGATTTGGAATATTCAGTACAGGTCCTGACCCTAGGAATACCTGGGACCAGGTCACACATCCATACTCTGTAGCAATATGACCTTGACCTTTGACCTGATCAGTGCCATGCTGGAGGAAGATGTGAAGGAAGTAGAGCGCAGGAAGTTAGCGTTACAGGAGTCGAGATCCATACAGCTGATCGCAGACCAGATCCTACTGGAGGTAAGCCACATCAACCAATGCCTGTACAGCCCTTAACCCTTCCAATGCTGAGGCTACTTTCATCCAAAGCACAAGGATGCAAAGATTTCTTCAAACCATTTTAACCCTGTCATGTTGGTATTCATTGGATAGCTCTCGCTGAGTGCTCTCAGATGAGTACCCATGTGCCAGGGTTTCAGGTTTTCTGCATCATTTCGTATTGGCCAAATTAGCTGCCAGCAGAATAAGGGTTAATTTTTAATGTCTAGTTTTGATTGTCATCACTTTATCTGATATATTTAGGTGAGGGAACCGGAGTATTCTGCGGAACCACTGCCTAATCCTAAGGCACAGCCGGAGGGCATTTGAGAATTATTCACTAGGTGTTGTCATCTTCTATATCCAATGTCTAGTTTCCTCACCCTTCACTGGCAGTCTTACTAATACTAATTTCCCTTCACACCACAGTGTGACTTGCCATTTTGCAAATTTGAATGCCCATTTAACCACTATATGACGTGCAGTCTGCTATTTTAATGCCCATTTCCACCACTAGATGGGGAGAAGTCTTATTGATTATAGTGCCTCTTTTCACCACCAGGTGGCTTGCATTTTATTATCCATTACCACACCAGGTGGCACCCAATCTTGTTTTTTAGTGTTCACTTTTACCACTAATTGGCAGGCAGTCTTGGTAGTTCTAATATTTATTTTACCAATAGGTGGCACCCAATCATGCTTTTTTGATGTTCATTCATACCACTAGGTGGCATGCAGTCTTGATAATTCTTATGTTCGTTTATACCACTATGTGGTATGCAGTCTTGATAATTCTAATGTCTATTTTAACCACTAGGTGGCATTCAGTCTTTGTAAATCTAGTGTTCATATATACCACTATATGTCTTGGTAACTCTAGTGTCTATTTCTACCACTAGGTGACAGGCAGTCTGGCTAGAGATACGTGTGAAGAAATCCTGATCCTGCATCAGTTCCTTAAAGGAAACATTAACAAAATGTTTATGGATGTAGTTGAGGTATGTGGACTCTCATATATTTTATACTAAACCCTTATACAGAGAAACCCTTTTAACCAAAGACATGGCACATTTCCACCACTAGATTCATGGTTTAAACTGAGCCCAACTAACATGCCTCCTCAAATTATACTCTTTTATGATTTATTACATAGTTATTACTTCCAAAAGTAATGTAGATGTCACCTTTAAAGGAATATTGATTATCAAGCCCTTTACAAGAGCATTGATTTTGAGATAATTTGAAGGAGTAGTGCCGATTAGGTTCTTTATTTTGTTATGTAGGTTCTAAATAACATTCAAATATTTTTGAAAATATCATTTTTGTCAAAAAAATGAATTCATCTCTAATAGTCTCTTATCTTAGAGTGCTACAGGTATTAATGTGTTCAGCCAATTTCTTGTGTATTCCCATTAACATACATACACCAACTGGGGATAACTTCGTCTAGGAAAACTAAAAAGGTGTGTTTGGTTGTTTTCAGGGTGAAGAGAGGAGCCCTGAAGCCGGTACACATCTGAAATATGACCTGGTTACGAAAACATTCTTTGATGCACAGGCCGAGAGAAATCTTCACAGGTGAGAAATAGTGCTAATCAATTAATGCTAAATTGTAACCAAACAGTTATTAATGGTAGACAAAAAGGTTTGGATATTTGTCTTTGGTCACCATATTAAAGGTAAATTGTTACCAAACAGTTATCAATGGTAGACAAAAAGGTTTGGATATTTGTCTTTGGTCACCATATTAAAGCTAAATTGTAATGAAACAGTTATTAATGATAGAGGAAAAAGATTGGATATTTGTGTATGTTCAATTTTCTTAGCATATTAGGTTTCAGTTGTTACCAATTAGTTATCAATAAGTCTCCTTCATTAGCCTTGTGAGTAGAGAATAACCATATTTTCAACCCAATTCAGTCTGTGTCTTTTCAAACCAATTGACTTCTCTATAGTATAGTTTTGTATATACATGTATTTTTTCTTGTAGGAAGGAGATCTGGGCACACAGTCAGTACCTGGACCTGAAGGGGCCTCAAGCCAACCTAGAGTAAGCAAACTAAGGACACCAGCAGCAGTAGGAGTAGCAGAAGTAGTAGTAGCAGCAGCAGTAGTCATATTATTATCATTATTATTATAATTATTATTATTATTATTATTATTATTATCATTATTATTATTATTATTATTATTATTATAATTATTTTTATTATTATTATTATTATTATTATTATTATTATTATTATTATTATTATTATTGTTATCATCATTATTATAATAATTTTCATTATTATAATGATTTTCATTATTATCATCATTATCATTATTATTGTTATTATTATCATTATTATTACAATCATTATTTTTATTATTATTATTTTATCATTATTATTATTATAATTATTGTTATTACTATTATCATTATTATTTCTATTTTTATTTTATTTTTTATTCTTATCATTATTATTGTATTATTAATATGAATCTTCAGGAGTTATTTGGTGAACCCTCCAGATTTTAATGGTTTATATTAATTCTTCCAGGGTTCCTGAGGATGAGGGAGTGAGAGTCCTGTGCTTCCACCATCTGGTGCCTGTGGATATGAGTACACGAGGACCTGGGAATATAGGTGGCGCTAGCGAGGGGGAGATAGGTGGCGCTAGTGAGGCAGTAGCGGAAGAGGTCTACCAGGAATACAATAACACACACAAGAAATACTGGAAAGTAGGTGTCAGTGTCTTAGCCAGGATTTAGAACCTGCATGCCTGATATTGGCAAATGTAAGATTTTTAGGCATCCTCTCTTTGAAGAGATACTCTAGTATGTTCAAATGTCAAAAATAAGCATGTATTTACCATTGAAATGTCAGGATAGCCGTATGCAATGTCATGGAGAATATATTGAAAAGAAAACCAAATCAATCATAATTGCTTAGAATGCTACTTGTTTCTGTGTCATGTCTTTGTACTCTGTATGCTAATATCCTTACAGAAAATGTCAGCCACATCACAAGTCATATCACTGTCCAAGAGGACTCAAGGAATAGAGATTGCCAAATATTCAAAGAATTGCCGATATTTAGCACTTGGAGCTAAGCATGGTAAGACAAAGCACACATGTATTAAGGATTGTCCATTTCTTTCAAGTTGATAAATATTCTAGATTTTGGGCATATTTGTTGTTTTATCATTAAGTGAGTAGATTATTCCCATCTTGAATGTAAAAGTGCACTATTATTATGAGGAGTACACCATTCATAAAGAAGAATGCTATTTGGGTCCTAGATATTGCTTGAATTCATTTTCCCTGAATTCAATTAGTGTTAATTGCTCCTATAATTTTGCGCATACAGGTGACTTGGATATGACATACTCAATGGGACCAGGAAAATTGGTCCGTCATATGCAAAATCTGTCATATACATATGACGAACACTTGATATGCATCGGACTGGGACCAAGCATATCGTCCGTCATATGCAAAAATCCGTCGTACAGTGGTCCGTCATATCCAAGTTCACCTGTATAACCTAATGAGCTCAGCAGGCAGCTGCCTTTGATGGGCAGTTTAATGTTTGGGTATATGAGTTGAATGCCAGGGTGTTGTACAATACTAGCTTAGGGATCAGATGTCCAAATAATGGTGTATAGTTTGGTAAATACAGACTCCATGGGTGCACAAAACACACATTAATTAAACGGCCACAATATATTAAAAAGGTATGCAGTAGTACATGTAATTGAAATGCCTGTACAGTACAAAATGTTCCCGTCAGCACATTCAGGCCCTACTAAATTACAAATTATCCAAATATGTGATTTTTGATTTTACTTAAAAAAATTATTCCTAAAAGCCAATATTATAATGCCAGGAATAATACATCTGACTTACATTATACTGAACTGACCCCACTTGGAAAGCTTCGGCAGAATAAACCACTCAGATTAACTTCCTATTCTACAGTATTGAGATCCTTATTAGTCTCACTTTATAACATGTGTTGTTGTTTTCTTCAGGTGATGTCATCATATATAATACTGGTGTAGAGCCTTGGCGGCCTATCAGAGCTATCTACAACAGTAACAGTAGTAGTGTACAATATGCAATGTTTCCGTAATCTCGTATCATAACATGTGGTGTTGTTCTCTTCAGGTGACGTCATTATATATGATACCAGTGTAGCGCCTTGGCAGCCTATCAGAGCTGTCTACAACAGTAACAGTAGTAGTGTACAATATGCAATGTTTCCGTAATCTCATATTTTAACATGTGGTGTTGTTCTCTTCAGGTGACGTCATTATATATGATACCAGTGTAGCGCCTTGGCAGCCTATCAGAGCTGTCTACAACAGTAACAGTAGTAGTGTACAATATGCAATGTTTCCGTAATCTCATATTTTAACATGTGGTGTTGTTCTCTTCAGGTGACGTCATTATATATGATACCAGTGTAGCGCCTTGGCAGCCTATCAGAGCTATCTACAACAGTAACAGTAGTAGTGTACAATATGCAATGTTTCCGTAATCTTGTATCATAACATGTGTTGTTGTTTACTTCAGGTGACGTCATCATATATAATACTGGTGTAGAGCCTTGGCAGCTTATCAGAGCTATCTACAACAGTAACAGTAGTAGTGTACAATATACAAATATGACATCCCTGTGGGTTTGCCAACATGATTGTCTACCCCAAGTGAGCATTGTCACTCGAGGGCGTAGCCCGAGGGTCACAATACGTAGACTATCATGTTGGCAAACCCACAGGCATGTCATATTTGTTTTATTATACCGAACAACCCCCCTCAGCCCCGGGCACCTAAAATCCATGACAAGTTAAAACTTACAAACTCACTTGGGCAGTGCAATATCGAAGCAGCAGGTTTCCCGTGCTGACCATGCTGGGATTTCCTATTTGTTTTATCATACCAAACCACGTATGATCTCAACTGGGTTGAGATTTTACTATTTTCTCTAAATTAAAGCACTCGTTATTTTCGTTATCGTTGTTCTCAACACTAACATAATTCCATTGTTGAAGGCGGCATTCTGCTCAGGCCTTTTCACATTTCGCCACGCGTGGGGATCTTGAAAGCATCACGTCCTCAACAATATAGGGAATCATGAAACGGCACCTTGGCAACGGGTGCTAATGCATCGTCTGCTTGACAGCGGGTGCTAATACGTTGAATGGTGACCGCTGTCAAGGAACCTACAGAGACACAGGTTGCTAACAGTCTTGACACATGGCTCTCATCCAATAGGATAAGAGTATTCTCACGTGAGGTATAATAATATGCAATGTTTCTGTAATCTCGTACCATAACATGTGTTGTTGTTTACTTCAGGGGATGTCATTATATATGATACCGGTGTAGAGCCTTGGCAGCCTATCAGAGCTGTCTACAACAGTAACAGTAGTAGTGTACAATATGCAATGTTTCTGTAATCTCATATCATAACATGTGTTGTTGTTTTCTTCAGGTGACATCATCATATATAATACTGGTGTAGAGCCTTGGCAGCCTATCAGAGCTATCTACAACAGTAACAGTAGTAGTGTACAATATGCAATGTTTCCGTAATCTCGTATCATAACATGTGGTGTTGTTCTCCTCAGGTGACGTCATTATATATGATACCAGTGTAGCGCCTTGGCAGCCTATCAGAGCTGTCTACAACAGTAACAGTAGTAGTGTACAATATGCAATGTTTCCGTAATCTCATATTTTAACATGTGGTGTTGTTCTCTTCAGGTGACGTCATTATATATGATACCAGTGTAGCGCCTTGGCAGCCTATCAGAGCTGTCTACAACAGTAACAGTAGTAGTGTACAATATGCAATGTTTCCGTAATCTCGTATCATAACATGTGGTGTTGTTCTCTTCAGGTGACGTCATTATATATGATACCAGTGTAGCGCCTTGGCAGCCTATCAGAGCTGTCTACAACAGTAACAGTAGTAGTGTACAATATGCAATGTTTCCGTAATCTCATATTTTAACATGTGGTGTTGTTCTCTTCAGGTGACGTCATTATATATGATACCAGTGTAGCGCCTTGGCAGCCTATCAGAGCTGTCTACAACAGTAACAGTAGTAGTGTACAATATGCAATGTTTCCGTAATCTCATATTTTAACATGTGGTGTTGTTCTCTTCAGGTGACGTCATTATATATGATACCAGTGTAGCGCCTTGGCAGCCTATCAGAGCTGTCTACAACAGTAACAGTAGTAGTGTACAATATGCAATGTTTCCGTAATCTCGTATCATAACATGTGGTGTTGTTCTCTTCAGGTGACGTCATTATATATGATACCAGTGTAGCGCCTTGGCAGCCTATCAGAGCTGTCTACAACAGTAACAGTAGTAGTGTACAATATGCAATGTTTCCGTAATCTCATATTTTAACATGTGGTGTTGTTCTCTTCAGGTGACGTCATTATATATGATACCAGTGTAGCGCCTTGGCAGCCTATCAGAGCTGTCTACAACAGTAACAGTAGTAGTGTACAATATGCAATGTTTCCGTAATCTCATATTTTAACATGTGGTGTTGTTCTCTTCAGGTGACGTCATTATATATGATACCAGTGTAGCGCCTTGGCAGCCTATCAGAGCTATCTACAACAGTAACAGTAGTAGTGTACAATATGCAATGTTTCCGTAATCTTGTATCATAACATGTGTTGTTGTTTACTTCAGGTGACGTCATCATATATAATACTGGTGTAGAGCCTTGGCAGCTTATCAGAGCTATCTACAACAGTAACAGTAGTAGTGTACAATATACAAATATGACATCCCTGTGGGTTTGCCAACATGATTGTCTACCCCGAGTGAGCATTGTCACTCGAGGGCGTAGCCCGAGGGTCACAATACGTAGACTATCATGTTGGCAAACCCACAGGCATGTCATATTTGTTTTATTATACCGAACAACCCCCCTCAGCCCCGGGCACCTAAAATCCATAACAAGTTAAAACTTACAAACTCACTTGGGCAGTGCAATATCGAAGCAGCAGGTTTCCCGTGCTGACCATGCTGGGATTTCCTATTTGTTTTATCATACCAAACCACGTATGATCTCAACTGGGTTGAGATTTTACTATTTTCTCTAAATTAAAGCACTCGTTATTTTCTTTATCGTTGTTCTCAACACTAACATAATTCCATTGTTGAAGGCGGCATTCTGCTCAGGCCTTTTCACATTTCGCCACGCGTGGGGATCTTGAAAGCATCACGTCCTCAACAATATAGGGAATCATGAAACGGCACCTTGGCAACAGGTGCTAATGCATCGTCTGCTTGACAGCGGGTGCTAATACGTTGAATGGTGACCGCTGTCAAGGAACCTACAGAGACACAGGTTGCTAACAGTCTTGACACATGGCTCTCATCCAATAGGATAAGAGTATTCTCACGTGAGGTATAATAATATGCAATGTTTCTGTAATCTCGTACCATAACATGTGTTGTTGTTTACTTCAGGGGATGTCATTATATATGATACCGGTGTAGCGCCTTGGCAGCCTATCAGAGCTGTCTACAACAGTAACAGTAGTAGTGTACAATATGCAATGTTTCTGTAATCTCATATCATAACATGTGTTGTTGTTTTCTTCAGATGACGTCATCATATATGATACTGGTGTAGAGCCATGGCAGCCTATCAGAGCTATCTACAACAGTAACAGTAGTAGTGTACAATATGCAATGTTTCCGTAATCTCGTATCATAACATGTGGTGTTGTTCTCTTCAGGTGACGTCATTATATATGATACCAGTGTAGCGCCTTGGCAGCCTATCAGAGCTATCTACAACAGTAACAGTAGTAGTGTACAATATGCAATGTTTCCGTAATCTCGTATCATAACATGTGTTGTTGTTTTCTTCAGGTGATGTTATTATATATGATACTGGTGTAGAGCCATGGCAGCCTATCAGAGCTATCTACAACAGTAACAGTAGTAGTGTACAATATGCAATGTTTCCGTAATCTCGTATCATAACATGTGTTGTTGTTTTCTTCAGGTGATGTTATTATATATGATACTGGTGTAGAGCCATGGCAGCCTATCAGAGCTATCTACAACAGTAACAGTAGTAGTGTACAATATGCAATGTTTCCGTAATCTCGTATCATAACATGTGGTGTTGTTCTCTTCAGGTGACGTCATTATATATGATACCAGTGTAGCGCCTTGGCAGCCTATCAGAGCTGTCTACAACAGTAACAGTAGTAGTGTACAATATGCAATGTTTCCGTAATTTCGTATCATAACATGTGTTGTTGTTTTCTTCAGGTGATGTCATTATATATGATACCAGTGTAGCGCCTTGGCAGCCTATCAGAGCTGTCTACAACAGTAACAGTAGTAGTGTACAATATGCAATGTTTCCGTAATCTCGTATCGTAACATGTGTTGTTGTTTTCTTCAGGTGATGTCATTATATATGATACCAGTGTAGCGCCTTGGCAGCCTATCAGAGCTGTCTACAACAGTAACAGTAGTAGTGTACAATATGCAATGTTTCCGTAATCTCGTATCATAACATGTGTTGTTGTTTTCTTCAGGTGATGTTATTATATATGATACTGGTGTAGAGCCATGGCAGCCTATCAGAGCTATCTACAACAGTAACAGTAGTAGTGTACAATATGCAATGTTTCCGTAATCTCGTATCATAACATGTGTTGTTGTTTTCTTCAGGTGATGTTATTATATATGATACTGGTGTAGAGCCATGGCAGCCTATCAGAGCTATCTACAACAGTAACAGTAGTAGTGTACAATATGCAATGTTTCCGTAATCTCGTATCATAACATGTGTTGTTGTTTTCTTCAGGTGATGTCATTATATATGATACCAGTGTAGCGCCTTGGCAGCCTATCAGAGCTGTCTACAACAGTAACAGTAGTAGTGTACAATATGCAATGTTTCCGTAATCTCGTATCATAACATGTGTTGTTGTTTTCTTCAGGTGATGTCATTATATATGATACCAGTGTAGCGCCTTGGCAGCCTATCAGAGCTGTCTACAACAGTAACAGTAGTAGTGTACAATATGCAATGTTTCTGTAATCTCGTACTATAACATGTGTTGTTGTTTTCTTCAGGTGATGTCATCATATATAATACTGGTGTAGAGCCTTGGCAACCTGTCAGAGCTATCTACAACAGTAACAGTGGTTCTGACCCGATCGTGGACATCAGCTGGAGTCTGGACTCGACAGGACTCATAACTGTCACTCAGCAGGTGGGGCTCATACCTGAATAAAGGGGGCCCACAAAAAAACCTCTCATCACCCATCATTGGCACTTTTAGTAAAATCCTTCAGGCAAAAGCATAGCTAGGAAAATTATTGATGGAGAAATTTTATTCAGAACATTTCCAACAACTCACCTTCAAATATTTTGAAGGATAACTCTTTATTCCTAGAGTTACCCAGATTTCCCATTGATTATTTTGCATAATTATAGTGGCCCAAATTCCTTGGGTGGTCTAAATTTCTGAGAATTTATGGTACTCTACTTTCTGAGTTAACCACTCTATTGCTAAGGCTACTTTCGTCCTAAGTACAAAGATCCAAAAAATCTTTGAAAACCATCCAAACCCTGTCATATTGGTATTCATAAAAGAGCTCTCACTGAATACTCTCAGATGAGTACCCATATGCCAGGGTTTCAGTCATTTTCCAGCTTTTTTGCATCATTTTGTATTGGCCAAATTAGCCACCGGCACATGAGAGTTAAGACATTCAGGTTAGGTGTGTTTTTTTCTATTCAGGGTCAGCTGTACCTGTGGTCGTTAGACTCTGCCGGAGTCAGTCGAGAGGAAGCGAAACTTCTGGAGCTGAAAGTAGAAGCAGCCAACGGCTTCCCTTCCCAACCAACCATGCTGCATGGCATGGACACAGACGAAAACGACTTCACTTTTTCTTTAGGTAACTTCAGCAAATCTTCAGACAATTAGCCAAGCTGAAAACTTACGATTGATTTTTTAATAATACTTGTTTTTTGAAATTTGATTTTTTTTTCTCGATAAAATTTTGAATACAATGCACCCTCCACAAAATGTAACTCCTAAGTTGTTTTTCATTTTAACCTATTTATACCTGGAGATCTCCTTGACAGTGTCATCTGGACAAATTTGGGAATCAATCATAAATTTGGGAAATATTGGAGAGAGAGTTGCAAGGTAGATCATTTTTAAAATTTCTCCAACAAATATTTTTTGTGAAAATAGCTTTTGTTAAAGAGATATTACAAGAAAATTGCATAACAAAGTCCTAGTGACCAACCAGATGCAGAAGGAGTGATAGCATATATGGTATGTGTGTTCCGTTACATACCAGTAAGGGATATGAATATTAAGACTAATCTTTCTTCCAAAAGTGCTCTGGTCATCTAATAAATACCAACATGACAGGGTTTAGATGGTTTTCGAAAAAAATCGTTGCATCCTTGTGCTTTGGAGGAAAGTAGTCTCACGGTTAAACGATGCTGTGATGATGTTTTCCAGGAGAGTTTGCTGAGACGGGAGTTCAGACCAGTGTCCAGCCACCTTCCCTTGCTGCCTTCCATCCCAGCCTCACCTTCCTGGGAAAACAGGTAAATAGTATTCAGGGCTGTCACACTATCACATTCTTCCACCAGTGTGTGTCAGAGTCATCAAATCATCTGACAGGATAACTGCTAAATGCACTGTTATTTCAGCATATTCCATGACCGAAACTTGGGGGGCAAAATCACTATTGTAAAACCGTTGGGCTCATACAAAATCACACACATCTTGAGGTCCCTCCCCTCTGCAAGTAAGGAATGTAAAACGCCTAAAATCAAATCTTAAAGCTACAACCACCAGACATCTATCTCAGTGTCCTTTATTTCACAAAATGTCACAAAACCATATATGTTATGGGAAATAATGTGCCATTTATAGTGGATTTGTAAATATTCAAGACTAAAGCATTTATACTTGAATAAAGAAATAGGGAAAAATGTAGATAATTATTTATTTCCTGTTTCAGCACGGTGTGTGCGTGGCTCTTGATGGCGGGGATATCCTCAAACTGGACCTGGAGGAGCAGGTGCTGCCCCCTACGTATCCTTACGACACCTCTAGACCTGCACACAGGATCACACAGCCACAGGTGAGAACTCACAGTGTCCCTATATCACAGCACTGTTATATTCCTTAGTTATTTTCATAAGTATACAGGCAACTCTGCTTAATCCGGACTGATGTGGACCCTAAATTTCTGTCTGGATTAGGCAAAATTTAGATTATGCGTATAGGAATTATATGTATAGGAAGGGACCGGGACCTTCCAATCTGTCCGATTTAGACGAAAATCCGGATTACACATGTCCGGATTAAACAGAGTTGCCAGTACTAAATACATAGCACTTATCCTTCTGGTGGCTAATTTGGCAAATACAAAATGATGCAAAAAATCTTAAATATTACTGAAACCCTGGCACATGGGTACTCATCTGAGAGTACTCAGTTAGAGCTATCTAGTGAATACCAACATGACAGGGTTTAGATCTTTTTCAAAAATCTTTGCGTTCTTGTGCTTGGACGAAAGTAGCCTCGGCATTGGAAGGGTTAATGCAGACTCTGGCCATGAATGGGTTAATTTTTCCATGTCAGATTGGTGTGGGCAGTGTGAACACAGTGGGAGAAGGTGAGGTCCAGGCAGAACTGTTTAGAGGCCACAAGCACATGATCCTCTACATGGGCTTCCTACAGCATACTGGACACATGGTCACCGTGGACATCAGAGCTCATATCTATACCTGGATATACCACAAGTAAGTGACACACCATTTACATACAAACACTCAAGTGGGCTTCCTACAGCATACTGGACACATGGTCACAGTGGACATCAGAGCTCATATCTATACCTGGATATACCACAAGTATGTGACACACCATTTACATACAAACACTCAAGTGGGCTTCCTACAGCATACTGGACACATGGTCACAGTGGACATCAGAGCTCATATCTATACCTGGATATACCACAAGTAAGTGACACACCATTTACATACAAACACTCAAGTGGGCTTCCTACAGCATACTGGACACATGGTCACAGTGGACATCAGAGCTCATATCTATACCTGGATATACCACAAGTAAGTGACACACCATTTACATACAAACACTCAAGTGGGCTTCCTACAGCATACTGGACACATGGTCACAGTGGACATCAGAGCTCATATCTATACCTGGATATACCACAAGTAAGTGACACACCATTTACATACAAACACTCAAGTGGGCTTCCTACAGCATACTGGACACATGGTCACAGTGGACATCAGAGCTCATATCTATACCTGGATATACCACAAGTATGTGACACACCATTTACATACAAACACTCAAGTGGGCTTCCTACAGCATACTGGACACATGGTCACAGTGGACATCAGAGCTCATATCTATACCTGGATATACCACAAGTAAGTGACACACCATTTACATACAAACACTCAAGTGGGCTTCCTACAGCATACTGGACACATGGTCACAGTGGACATCAGAGCTCATATCTATACCTGGATATACCACAAGTAAGTGACACACCATGTACATACAAACACTCAAGTGGGCTTCCTACAGCATACTGGACACATGGTCACCGTGGACATCAGAGCTCATATCTATACCTGGATATACCACAAGTAAGTGACACACCATTTACATACAAACACTCAAGTGGGCTTCCTACAGCATACTGGACACATGGTCACAGTGGACATCAGAGCTCATATCTATACCTGGATATACCACAAGTAAGTGACACACCATTCCCGAGAATATAGTATGGGGTACCTAAATTCTTACAGATTTCTAGAAAAGGCTAGTATCAGAATTTGTCTTTCAGAGGCGTAAAACTGCCAGTGTGTACTTTATACAAATATGCCATACCAGTGTGGGTATCCATTCTATTAGGATACCCACACTGGCATGGCATATTTGTTTTATTATACCGAACAAACCCCAATTTGGTAAAATATCTATGAAAACAACAATGACTTCCGGTAGATTCGCTGGTGCCCTGGAAAAGAGCGTCTGTGTACAACGTCAATGTCACAGATGACTGATGACTCACACATTCCCCGCTAGGCGTCACCAGTGAGAACGGTGGACATTTTGCTGGTGGACATGATGGAATGTCCATGATGAAATGTCCAACCTTTGTAAGCCAATCACGGCTAAGGATCTTCATGTGAGGTATAATAAAAACCTTTGTTCTACACATATCAAGATTGTTAGTTTTTACATGTTGATGAAATATTGATTGAAGGATCCGTGAAAGGATTCTCTTTTTAATGTTTAGCCCTTCTGTTTGGTATACTAGCATTATGGTAACTACTAATAGCTATATATTTCTGTTTCAGAAGCAAGATATGCAGTTATGGATGGTTTGAACCGGACAGGAGGTACAGGCTGCATATGAATAAGAACGTTTATGTACCTTCAACATCAGTAAAACCAACTGTAAGTACATTATACACAGGGCTGTACACCGGTACCCGGTACCAGCACCTTACCGAATACCGTCTCGCATAATACCGATGCATACCCATTTAAATTTTTAACGGTTATTGCTTATCGGTATTTTGCACAACACAAATCCATGTCAAACATTCAATATTACAAAATAATTCAGTAACTTGGAAGGTACGATATAGTGGCGAACCTAGTACCATCGCCACTGCCATTAGTGTTGTGTTTCTTTTTGTTACTGCGTAGTGGCGCTGCTGTAGTGATATACAGTGCCACTACGTGGTAGCGATAAGAATCACAACACTAATGGTAGCGGTGATGGTACTATCGCCGCTATATATCGTACCTTCAAGCCAGAATGAGCAGAATGTGGATCTATTCAAGTTAACAAAGTTTGGCTGCCGTAAGTACAACTGTTCCGTTTTCACATCTAATCACATGATGTAATTAAAATACCTGACAGACAACAAATACGTTTTAGATTTGTCAGGAACTACGCTAAGTGTGTACTTAGCGTAGTTCAAGATACCGATAGCAGTACCGATAAAATACGTATCGTTTTGACGATATCGGTTATGATACTGTACCCCTTCACCCTTAGTGGTATGCAGCCCTAATTATACACTACTTTTCTTGAATTACTCATCGTTTTGGATAAATGAACCAAATGTATTGGTGGCTGGCTGATCTCGCACAGCAGCGCTGGACTGAAATATCTTATATAGATCGACACCTTTAACATTTTCATGATATGATTATGAGGTTGGTCTGGTGGCCATATAAATGTACGGCAGTTTGAGGGGCTGCTTATTGTACCTTTGTAAGTGAAAGATCCCTTGGAATTACTCGAAAGGTGAATGGAAATTCTTCCCAGTTCTGGCTTGCTATCTCGTTGTGGTATGACCCAAGTTGTTAGAAACGGGGCATATCCTAGCAAATTGACATAACGTAATTGCGTGAAAAGTTAAACCAGCAATGCTAGGGAATTTGGGCCAATATAATTATTTTTCAAAATACTTCTTTGGGAAATCTACACCACCCCTGATCTATCACAGGTTGCTATTTCATAAAATATTGACAGAGCACCAAGAATTTATGATATGAATGTCATTTTTCTCTGAAGAGGAGATATGACTTTCATTCAAATACCATTTTTTAATGACTACGTTTTGAAAGTTTTCTGAAAAAAAATTCTTTTTGTGTGTTTTTACAGATTGTGTTCTCTAAGTTTTCTGAAAGGTTTCCTTGTTTTTGTGTTTTTCAGATTGTGTTCTGTAATTTTTCTGAAAAATTTCCATGTTTTTGTGTGTTTTTTATTCAGATTGTGTTTTCTGACAAGGCCCAGGGTATGAAGACGAGGCAGGATATGGCGAGGGAGAGACGCTCAGGTCAGTCCCCTCAAACTGTATGAACTAGATTAGTTTCCTAAATATAGTTCGATGTACCTAAACTTATATGTATATTTTTGTGTTTAAGGTGATGGGTACCATTGCAAGCCAGTTAAAAGCCCTGTCCCAAAACACACCTCAAAGCAGCATATTCCTATATCTAGGCGTATCTCCAGGTTCCTGGGTGTTATCAGGTAGAGAATATCATCGCCAACTGTCATTATTCAATCCATATTCTGTTTTATTTCAAAATTTACAACTTTTTTTTCAAATGACATATTCTCATAACCTACGCAGGTGATGGTTACTGCAGGTTCAGAGTTACTTTAGGGATGTCATTGACTATGCCCAATAAGAAGTAATTTTTTGATTTTTTACTCCTGAAGATTTTTACAGGCCTTAACATTGAAAATTCTAGTGAGAAATCTTGACCCCAATTGAATTAGGCCCGTAAAGCTAGAAAAATTATCAACTATTTATAGCAAACCGGACCTTCGCCTTTGTTTTGAGTGTGACGTGCGACCACTGATGTGTGTCTTTGTACGGCTGTCTTTTGTCCCTAGCACACAAGGGACCAACAGGCCTGTCCTTGCTGAACCACAACTGGTTTATAGGCTACACACACACGGTATCTCACTAAAATTTTCAAATGTTATGGCCCGTAAAAGTCTTTAGCAGTAAAAAATCAAAAAAATACTTTTTATTGGGCATAGTCAATGACATCCCTAAGGTATCTGTGAACCTACAGTAACCATCACATGCGTAATTAATGAGAATATGTCATTCGAAAAAAAGTTGTAAATTTTGAAATAAAACAGAATATGGATTGAATAATGACAGGTGGCGATGATATTCTCTACCTGATAACACTCAGGAACCTGGAGATACACCTAGTTATAGGATTATGCTGCTTTGAGGTGTGTTTTGGGACAGGGCTTTTAACTGGCTTGCAATGGTACCCATCACCTTAAACGTGTCTTTTACGTTAGTTTTTACTAGAGTTGGGAATCGGTTGCAATTTCATGATCGATTATCAGTCACAGCCAACCGATCGATTATCGATCATAATCAGTTCATCGCACTTTTTCAGTAATTGGGTACTAGAGGTCTAGAGCCTAATATAATAAGTGATACTCTATGACAATTACTTGCTATTAGCATCTACCTTAACTTCGTTTTGAAGTGTTTTTGGAGCTTAGTTTCATAGCAAGAAAGCTGGAAACTTGTCTGTCATTTAGTTCTATATTTTGCCACTAGGTGTCACCTTTTCCGATTATAATCGATTGCCAGTTTCGTAATCGATTAATCATAATCAGAGAGGTAAACGATTGATTATCGATTATAATCGATGATCGTCCCAACACTATTAATCATGCTAGATTAATCAGCTAAACTTGTGGCCATGGCGGCTTAATTTATTCTTGGTAATAGATAATCAACTAGTTCCACGAATATTATAATCTTGTTAAAAGGTATTTGTAGCTATTTGACTATCAATGGTGTTGTTGTGTTGCAGTGGAGTCGCAGTTAGAGAAGCTCTCTCTGAGGGAGCCGTGGCATGAAGACACTCTGCCAGCTCAGGATCTCAAGGTATGGTCTAATAGAGTGCCCCCCCCCCCCTCCCACCTGGGGCATGAGAAATTTGCCAGTGACTTGGGGCTAGGCAGTGGTTTTCACTGGGTACTCCAGTTTCCTCCACGAGTTACAACTGGCTGGTCATGAAATAGCTGCAATATGGCAGAAAAAGTGATCAAAAACGAAATTCCAAATTCCAATAGAGTGACATTTGATTGATCCAGATCTTTATTATAGATATTAACGCTTCCAATGCCTAGGCTACTTTCGTCCAAAGCTCAAGGACGCAAAATATTAATAAGAAAAAACTAAAGCCTGTCATGTTGGTGTCCATTTGTTAGCTCTCGCTGATTACTCTCAGATGAGTATACATGTGCCAGGGTTTCAGTCATTTATTAGGTTTTTTGTATCATTTTGTATTGACCGAATTAGCCACCAACAGCTTAAGGGTTAGGGCTTGCTTGTTTCTTTGTGCTACATGTGCCACCCTAAACTGCTGTACTCCAGGGAGTTTTATGTTTATGTGGGCACCCTTGACAGAGAGAGGATCCATGTTGCCAAATGAATAAGAGGCCTGGCTCTCAAGTTTACAATCTCAGTGGTTGCCATACAAATATGGGGTATCAGGAAGGGCTGTCATTGGTACAATAACAGCAGAAAGACCACTTGAGTGCTTTTATAAGGAGAAAATAATTTATTCCTAATCTAAATGGGTGATGTACCGCAGCATCTAAAAGTGATATAATTTCAAAAAAACAAACAAACAAGCTCCCAATGTGAATTTCTGTAGGTGCAGCACCATATGTTGTCCCACTTATTCATATAATTGCAGCACCTTCACTTTGGACACCCTGCTAAAAAGGGCAATTTGGCCAGTCCAGTTTGTGTCCTCTTCAGAGAGATTTCAGTCTTAGCCAGTCGTGTTAGGGGTATGCGATTATCAGGTGAACCCATTTATATGCCCAGAGCTTTGTGGACCAGTGTCTATTGAACCTGTGATAATTTTGAAAATAACTGCAATAAAATATAATTAAGCATAGATTTACAAACTATTTAAAGGATAATCATGGGATATGTTCTAATTGTATTTCATATTTTTTCTGAAATCACATATTTTTCCTAAGAATTCTCTGGTGACAAAGGTATCAGCTAAAAAAGGCCAGTGGACTTTTGACCCCTTATTAAAGACAATAACAAGTTATATATCTTAGGTTGCGTGCAGCTTTCCTCTTTGTGTGTTTCAGACGGGTATCTATGCTCCCCCTGGTGTCGAGATCGGTGAATCGGGCGCCATTTTCCATGTGGTGAGACGCGTGATCTCTACAGGCCAGATATCGGGGTACGCCACACGGCTGTATAAACCCGTCAAGGTGCGGGCATCTCGCCTACTCTGCTGTAAGGCCACTCCGGGACAAGATAGCATCATCTTCATACTGCTCTTCCCACAGTATACACCTAAAGGTAACTATCACAAAAAAAGAATGAAACATTTTGTGCCACATATGTGTCTGAAACCAGGTTGTTCTGTGGTACTAGTGTGTCTAGTGGTTGGTCTATAACCTAGGGACTAGTGATGTGTGTACCACTGAACTACCCTGATGCAAGCACTTGTTGACGAGACAATACCCAATGGGCTTCCCAGATGAAAAATTTGGTGATCCCGTTGACCTTTTCGGTGGTCCAGAATGTTTTCTCTTATGCTTTAAATAATAATTGCGTTTGCTTTTAACAAAGTGCTGGACCTCCACATTTCAATTGTCGGTCATACAAAATCATTTAAGGTTGCCTTGGGTCTTTGGCTAAAACCCTGGGAAATGGGTACTCATCTGAGAGTACTCAGCAAGAGCTATCCAATGAATACAAACATGACAGGGTTTAAAAAAAATTTTAAAATCTTTCCTTCGTTGTGCTTTGGTTGAAAGTAGCCTCAGCGTTAAAAGGTTTAAGGAAGGAGATTCTTTTGTAGTATTTGAGGTTATGCAGTTGTTTTGTTGTTTGTTACAGAGGCTCATCTGACGCTGGTAGTATTGGACCTGATCTCTATGGAGCTGACCGGACTCAGGAAGGATATTATACTGACTGACAAACAATACCAGGTCCTTCTAAATGACAACTCTATATGGTGTGATGTAAGTACACCCCGGCTCTTAGGGCGCTGTAGCTTAAAACATATTAACCCTTCCAATGCTGAGGCTACTTTTGTCGAAAGCAAGGATGCAAAGATTTTTGAAAACTATCTAAACCATGTCATGTTGGTATTCATTGGAACGCTCTTGCTGAGTACTGTCAGATGAGTACCCATATGCCAGGGTTTTGGTAATTTTTCAGTTTTTTTGCATCATTTTCTATTGGCCAAATTAGCCACCAGCAGCATAAGGGTTAACCCTTGTGAGTCCAAATTGTAATTTAACCCACAAATTTCTGATGCCAAATTGTGATGGGGATTATTGGCTGTAATCTAGCAGCAAGTTGTTCTCATAGATCTTTGGTCCACCACAGTCATGTGACCTCAAAATGAACCTTGAATGGAGCACAGCATTCTAACAGCCAATTGCATAAGTTTCTAATTATGTAGGGGACTACTTTGGTCAATACAAAAACATGCAAAAAACTGAAAAATGACTGAAACCCTGGTACATGGGTACTCCTCTGAGAGAACTCGGCGAGAGCTATCCAATGAATACCAACATGACAGGGTTTAGATGTTTTTTCAAAATTCTTTGCATCCTTGTGCTTTGGATGAAAGTAGCCTCCGCATTTGAAAGGTTAAACATATTAACCATTGTGAGTCAAAATTGTGAATTCCCCACACATTACTGATGCCAAATTGTAATGGGGATTAATGGCTGCAAACCCATAGCAGGTTGTTCATATTATGACGTTCTTATACAATTTTGGTTCACCATAGTCATGTGACGATCTTATAAAGTTTTGATCCACTCATGCGACATATCAAAATGAACCTTGAATGGAGCACAGCATTCTGACTGCCAATTGCATAACTTTCTAACTATGTAGGGATCTTTTCTATTTTTTCAAGCCAGGCTTGTCTTTAGATGAACTTTATTATCACGCATGTGTATGGTTCTCGAGGTTATCTTGCGACAAATGCATGTACGTGAGTCTGGCAATAGAAGGGTTAAGGTTAGGATTGCCTTAGGTTTACCACAAGGGCTTCTGTTTCCCTTGATTTTATCTTTATTCCTTGTGCTGCTGGCGGCAAATTTGGCAAATACAAGATGATGCAGAAAACCTAAAAAATGACTGAAACCCTGGCACATCGGTACTCATCTGAGAGTACTCAGTGAGCTAGAGCTTTCCAATGAATACCAACATGACAGGGTTAAGATGGTCTTCAAAAATCTTTACATCCTTGTGCTTTGGATGAAAGTAGCCCAAGAATTGGAAGGGTTACGGATGAAGGTTTCTCTCAAGGAACATCTAGCTTTTGAGTTAAATGAAAAACATATGAATGATTTATTTTTTCTGAGTGACTATTTTTACCCATCAGTTAACACCTGGCATTTTAGTCTTAACCCTTCCAATGCTGAGGCTTATACTTTCATCAAAGGCAAAAGAACGCAGAATTTTTTGAAAATCTTTTAAACCCTGTCATGTTGGTATTCATTGGATGCTTTATCTGAGTCCTATCAAATGACTACCCATTTCCAGGGTTTACATCACTTTTTAGCTTTGTTCACATCATTTTCTACTGACCAAATTAGCCACCAGCAGCATGAGGGTTGATATGGTAGAAAAAAAGTGACTGGTGATGGAATTTTGCATGTTCTGCGCACACGTTTCCCTGCTGTGTATTTCAGGTTTCACAAGTGATGCCCCATACTGGCATTTAGCAGTAATATGGTAGAAAAAGTGACTTGTGATCGAATTCTACATGTTCTGTTCTCACATTCCCCTGCTGTGTATTTCAGGTGTCACAGGTGATGCCCCATACTGGCATTTAGCCGTAATATGGTAGAAAAAGTGACTGGTGATAAAATTCTACATGTTCTGCGCTCACATTTCCCTGCTGTGTATTTCAGGTGTCACAGGTGATGCCCCATACTGGCATTTAGCCGTAATATGGTAGAAAAAGTGACTGGTGATAAAATTCTACATGTTCTGGCATCACATTTCCCTGCTGTGTATTTCAGGTGTCACAGGTGATGCCCCATACTGGCATTTAGCCGTAATATGGTAGAAAAAGTGACTTGTGATCGAATTCTACATGTTCGCCCTCACATTTCCCTGCTGTGTATTTCAGGTGTCACAGGTGATGCCCCATACTGGAGCTGCTTATGTATTTGTCAACATTGCTGGCAGTCTCCATGGATACTGTCTGCTCACGGGGACAGAGATACTTAGGACCGCACAGTCAAATAGGCAATTACAAGGTATGTGTTTCTTACTGCCAAACCCATTCATGCATGTAGTGCCCCAAAAAAAACTTTTTTGGTGGTATCTCTTTAACCCTTATGCGGCTAGTTGCTAATTTTGCTAATACAAAATGATGCAAAAAAGCTAAAAAATGACTGAAATCCTGGCATATGGGTACTCATCTGAGAGTACTCACCGAGAGCTATCTAATGAGTACCAACATGACAAGGTTTATATGGTTTTCAAAAAGTCTTTGCATCCTTGTGCTTTGGAAGGGTTTAATTTTTTTGATTTTCTTTTTTATATTTTCTATTTACTAATTTTTTAATGAAAGAAGTTGATCAGAAACTAACCAATATGTGTGTTTTTGTGTGTTTGTACATTTTTGTATATTGATGTATATTCATGTATTTTTCAGGTTTTATGGGTTGTGTAGTCAATCTGCAAGGACTAGTCATAGAACCGTGGAGTAAAGTAGTGGTCAAGAGTTCTACAGGAAAGCTGACCATGATTCTCTACTCCACAGGCCAGGTACTATGGGTGTCCTACCTCTCTACATAGGCTCTGTGCACCTTGATCCATTGTGCTGCTGGTGGCTGATTTGGCCAATACAAAATGGTGTAAAAGTCCTTAAAAATGACTGAAACCCTGGGACATGGGTACTCATCTGAGAGTATTCAGCAAGAGCCAACATGACAGGCTTTAGATGGTTTTCAAAAATCTTTGCGTCCTTGTGCTTTGGACGAAAGTAGCCTCAACATTGGTAGGGTTAAGAGTTACTTTTGACAATATTTTGGGAATTAAGAAAAACTCGAAAAAATATTTGAAGGAGGGTTCTTGGTAATGTTCTGCTTAACATTTCTCCTTCAAATCTTTTCAAAAATATGCTTTCACCTTTGAGATTACATTGAACTTGTCAGGCTGCTTTTGGCCGCTGCGAGCATTAATGGGTTAAATAGAGTGAGAAATTCAAATTAAAATGAACACCCTGAGATTTGAACACCCCTATTGTGATCACAATGTCTAAAGGCCGTTTATATCTTTGATATGTGAACACTTCAGAAGGTGAACACTTTTGCATAGGTCCTGAGGTGTTAACATCTTAAAAGTTTCATTGTACTTAAAGTATCAGAACTGAATAACATTGCATACAAGGTGTCACACCGTCTGTCTGTTGAGAAGTGGTGTATGGTACCTGACTAGAGATAGGTACCAGTAATCGATACAATACCAAATGCTGAAATTCAATGGAGAAAAAGCACCATATCGAAAAAGTTGATAATTGTATCGTATTGCATAAGATTTAAGATATGTATGAAATTGATTTAATTGGTAAAATTAAGACGTCTTTGCACAACGTTTGAAAAACATTAGGAATTCTTTTGGGATTCTTGACTTAAGACATGATCCAAAATGTTGTTCATAATTTGCATACCTATAGAGAAAGTCTTTGGAAAACTTGAATTAATATATGAATCATAATGTAGTTAACAATCACCTATGTTGTTTGCAATCTATTTGAATATTCTTGGGATTCTTAAAGCGTGACAATAATAACATTATTTGGTTTTACTTTATTATCTTGTAGAAAAAGCCTTGTTTAACAGTGATCACCCTTAGGAATAGTAGCAGGCCAGAGGATAAGGAAAACATGTGGTCAGCTTATAAAAAACAGTGGTAAGAAACAAGATATTTGGGCATTAAATTTTTAACCTTTAATCACCATGTTTGGAATGGCCAAAAAGTTTTAAGATGTAGTCATTAAGAATCTTGAGCTTTCAGTGCTTTACCAGTCAAAATGGAGCCTGCAGGAGTGGTAATAGAATTGTTTAAGAAACACTTTTATCTTTTGACAAGCAATGATACAAGTTCCATGTAAAGAATGGCATTTGTTTGTAATCTTTTCTTCCAAAGTTTAAAATAGAGAATAAAATAATACAAATTGGAATTAGTTTTTTGGTAAGGAGGAGGATTAATGTTTTCTTTTAATTTTATTTTATCTAATTTGATTTGTCAGTTCATTAACTCTTGTGAGTCCCATTTATGATTTTCCCTACCAATGTTTAATGCCAAATTGTAATGGGGATTATTGACCATAATCCAGTACCAGATTGTTCATGTTTGTCAATCTTATAAATATGGTCCATCTTAGTCATGTGACATATCAAAATGACTTATCAAAATAAGCCTTAGATTGGGCTCAACATTCTGGCAGCCAATTGCCTACTTTTTGGGATTTATAGGGGTCTTTAAAATTTGCGAGCACGACTCTTCTTCGAATGACTAAAAATATCTTGCAAGCATATAATGTGTGCATGGCTCTCTAGGTTATGTTGCCTTAAACGCTCATACGCATGTGTGGTACTTATTGGAAAGTTTAACTTGAGTGAACAGTTTTGAGCAATTAAGGGAAATATAGGTGCAAATACGAAAGCTAAAATGATTTGAATTATTCCTCTCATGACAGGAACTCATTGTAGATGATACTAAATAAATTGCCTTTGCCTTATCCTTATCCTATTTGAGTATTTCTGTCATTGGCTGTTTTCAGGAAGTATAGGAGAAGTTCACAAGATGTCCAGCAGAGTGCAGCACTGGGTGTTCCTGCGAGCAGCGGACATCTCTCCGACACAGGAGATGACCATCCCGCAGTGTACATGAGGAGGGTAGTCCTGGCTTGCATGGACACCGCCATACAGCAACAGTCAGGGCAGGACTTCACCGTGGACCAGAGAGAGGCTCATCGCGAAATAGATCGGAAAAATAATTATCAGCACATACATAGGTCAGAATGGTGGAAATTTTAACTTTACTTTTTGAAACAACCAATAGAGGTAGAATACTTTAACCCTACCAATGCTGAGGCTGCTTTCATCCAAAGCACAAAAACGCAATTTTTTTTGAAAACCATCAAAACCCTGTCATGTTGGTATTCATTGGATAGCTCTCACTGAGTGCTTTCAGATGAGTACCCATTTGCCAGGGTTTCAATCATTTTAAAAGTTTTTTGCATTATTTTGGTTTTGGCCAAATTAGCCAGCAGCAGTATAAGGGTTAAGTTGTGAAACAGCCAATATGGGGGCAGGACTTTACAGCAGCCTAGAGGGTGGCTCCTCGTGCCATAGATAGGAGACAGAATTATCAGCACATACAAAGGTCAGAATAGTGAAATGAATATTTTAATTGTAATGTCTCAAACTGCCAATAGAGTGAGTAGAAAGGGGAAGGGAATTTAGGAATTTAGCGCAGCTCAGACAATGGCATATAGTGCAAGGGCTAGGAGACAGAATTATCACCATATACATAGGTTGGATATGTAAATGGCAAATTTACATATCTAAAACAGCAAATAGGAAGCAGGAGTTCTCGGTAGCCCAGAGAGAGACTCATCGCCTAATAGATAGGAAATACAATCATCAGCACATACATAGGTTGGATGTGTAAATGCCATATTTACATACCGTATTCTTCCGATTAAGCGCACATGCCCAAATAAGCGCACAGGGCCTATTTTTCACGGTTAGAGGGTGAATGACCAGCGCATATGTCAAGAAAAACTCGTAAAACTTCCCCCCAGAAGAAGTAAGAAGGCGAGAGCGCAAAGGCGCAATAACAGGCAATGCTCTCCGATCGGAAATCATCGAGGTGTGTGGTTAAACAGAAAAAATTCATTACCCCTACTTCAGAAAAATTTCCCAACCTCTATCCGCACCGTGCGCTTAATCCGAAGAATATTGTATCTTAAGTTTCTGAAATAGCCAATAGGGGGCAGGACATTATATATAGGTCAGAATAACATAATTATATGTTTTACAAAACCTGAACAGCCAAAAGAGGGAGTGAGAAAATGAGGGAATTTAGTGCAGCCCAGAGAATGGCGTATCATGCAATGGCAGAGGTGTCCAACTGTCGCATTGTCGCACCAGCGTGCGACAGGGCCTTTAAAATGTGCGACAAGCCAAAAATTCTAAGGACTGTTTGACTTGGAACTTTTCGCAAATTATGACCAATTGAGCCTATCACATATTTCACTTGAATTATTTTTGATATAAATTGTATTTATAAACTAGTGAACTTCACTTAGTAATACAGTCTAATGATTGGTCTTGGTCTTAACTATTGCTATAAGGCTAATGTGGTAGGGATACCCGGTAACAATATTACTATCTATTATCAAACCTCAGTCACCAAAAATTGCTGTGCTCCAGGACGTGTTGACTGTGCTCCGGGCAAGAAATATTTGGACACCCCTGAATGGCTAGGAGACAGAATTATCAGCACAAACTTAGGTCAGAATAGGAGACCTGCTAACGTAAGTCACTGAAACTGCCACAGAGTGGTTAATTTTCACAGGAGGGGAGTCATAGCAGGGGGTATCATATGATGAAGATGCAGAATCAGCTCATACAGGCCAGGGCTACGTTTCTTTGGTCCCTTACCAGCCTCGGGTTCGACTGGGCCTTGTTCAGGACCATCAACATTGATCAACGTGGTGGGAAAACGGAATCTGAACGGTTTCAACGTTTACTTGCGATGACGATCTGAACGGGATACGTTGGATCAACGTTGATCAACATTTATGGTTTTGAAGAAGGCCCACGTCGAACCCGAGGCAGGTAAGGCACCAAAGAAACGTAGCCCAGAATAAGGGAGTTATGTATTTTAGTTTCTGTAATTGCCAATAGAGGGGGTATACTGTGGCTCAGCACACACCATTTGGATTTTTACCAGTGGAGGTAAGAACAGTCGTCTAGACTAACAAAACTTCTGAATATAACTTTAGAAGTAATTATAATTTGGAATACTATTTGAAAGAGATTTGTTTGTTCTATTCTGATAAACTTTTCTCCTTCAAATATTTTTTAATGATACTAATTCAATTCTTGTAACAATCTAATAATCTCATCATGATGCTCTATTGAGTATAACAGAATTTTTTTTTCTTGGTCTGGTCTCGAGATATCGACTGGAAAGGGAGAGGAAAATGTTGATGACTTTGCGTGACCATTGCTAATTAATTGCCTGTAGTGCTCGGACGATTACTCGTATGGTCGAGCATTCGGTCGTCACGCCATGCTCGACCCACGGTCGACCATGCCAAGGAATGGTCGACCGAAAACGAGTATAATGAATTAGCGCTAGTCTGTCCAAAAGCAAAAATATTACACAATGAAAGTAACTTACCACGCCGCCAACCTTCCTATCTAGCAAAATATCTACCATGAAATGAAAATAAACTTACCTTTATGTTGTTGTTGCTGTTGTTTCCTCACCTACATCTACGCAGCGCTTCGTCGTTGTGAACAACATGGCTAACTGCGCACTGCGCATGTACTTATTCTATTACTTCTGGGGGACCGGCGCCGCTTCTGAATTGTCCCAACATGGTCGACCATGGTCGAGTATCGGTCGGCAGTTTCTGCCGATTACTCGACCATGATATTTTCAACGATTCCGAGCACTAATTGCCTGGCAACCAAGGCTGAGTCTATAGATAATTTTTTTGTAAGACTAAGTTCCTTGTCCCTGAAAAGGTAGCCTTCCCTTCTGAGTTAACCCATCAACACTCAGAGCAGCCAAAACAGGCCGGACAAATGTGGAAATATGTTACTTACAAAATAATTTTCTGGAAAGCATTTGAAGGAGAAATGTTTATCAAAAGCCAAACTACAACTTTCCTTCAATTTTTTTGTGATCTTTCGCTTTGTTCTCAAGTTATTTTCAAAAGTATGAAAGTAGCATACGTTAGGTTTTAGTGGAGCTCTAAGTGTGAATGGGTTAACCACCCAAGGTAGAACTGTCAATGGCCCATAAATGGCACTAGTGTTGGGGCGATCATCGATTATAATCAACAATCGATCGTTTGCCTCTTTTTTACTGATTTATCAATTTTGAGAACTGGGAATCGATAATAATCGGAAAAGGTGACACCTGGTGGCAAAATATAAAACTAAATAACAGGCAAGTAGTCAGCTTTCTTGCTATGAAACTGAGCTCCAAAAACACTTCAAAAAGAAGTTAAAGTAGGTGCTAATAGCAAGTAATTGTCATAGACTATCACTGATTATTAGGCTCTAGACTTCTAGTATCCTATTACTGCAAAAGTGCGAAGAACTGATCATGATCGGTTGGCTGCAACTGATTATCGATCATGAAATTGCAATCGATTCACCACCCTAGATGGCACCATATGTTCCTGCCATCTACTTGTTCACTCTGACAAGCTATATTGGTGGGCACTGCAAGGGCAATTGGTGGGCAAGAGGGAAAAGCACGAACATACTGTATAACTGGTATTCTTTACAGTGTCAAATTAATATCCTTCAAATAAATATCCTGCTTTGTATCTCCTTTGTGTCTCTGCATGAATGTGCAAATTTAAAGTAACATAAATACCCTCCAACAGAGCTGTAGAGCGAAACTTTAAGCACTCCAAATTAAAGCTGTATACAGTAGTTGACTGCCCAAAAGGTAGGGTTGTAAAACATGTACAGATGAGATTTATCTATAACAGCATAGACTCAGGTTATATTTTTGTCTATTTGTAATTTTAGGTGCTCTTAACATCTAAGGAGGAGGGACATATACAGGGCCTTTCCATTGCGACATGAATGTACGTTTTACTACCATGGTTCAGGAAAGAGTTACTACAGGTGAACTTGGATATGACAGACTCAATGGGACCAGGAAAATTGTTCCGTCATATGCAAAAGCCGTCGTATACATATGACGAATACTTGATATGCATGGGACTGGGACCAAGCATATCGTCCGTCATATGCAAAAATCCGTCGTACAGTGGTCCGTCATATCCAAGTTCACCTGTATAGGTTGGAAAGTCAAACTCTTGCAGATAAAAATACTGTCACAGATAGCAGGGTTTCTAATCGAATAAACCGCTGATAGCCAGCAATCTGCCAATGGTAGGTGGGCAACCAAGTCACACTGTGTCTTTGCTGCAAAGAGAGTCATAATTGTGATGTTTCTGGTCTAATTGTTATATGAAGGCGACCATCCAGTTCTAATTAACATAGGCATCACCTAGCCTCTAGTGTAGTTAACGCTTATGCTGCTGGTGGCTAATTTTGCCAATACAAAATGATGCAAAAAAACCTGAAAATGTACGAAACCCTGGCATTTGTGTACTCATTAGAGAGTACTCAGCGAGAGCTTTCAAATGAATACCAACAAGGCAGGTTTTCAAAAATGTTTGCGTCGTTGTGCTTTGAATGAAAGCAGCCTCAGCATTAGAAGGGTTGATAGATATATCCCGCTTCCCTCTGTATGGATCTCTATATTTTACTTCACACCAAGATTTTTTGGGAAAAGGTAATTATTCCAAAGATCTCACGTTAAGCACCCAGTTAGCATACTAGTAAATAGACCTCAATCAGGGTAAGCTCAGTTTTGAGTTGATATATAATTCAGGTATGATATAAAATTTGTGAAAAAGTGCTTTGTAAGATGTGTATTTTTTATGTATGATCAGTTTTACATGAATATTGTGTAAGATCATGAATGATTTTGTGTGAAATAAAAGTGTTTGTGCACTCCAAGGGGATGCACAAAAGGCTGAGGCAAACTTAAGTGTTTGACATTATTTATTTGGTGTGCTCTCTGCAGTTCAGAAAGAATAAGAGATCTTATCTCCACTCTGATTCTCGCTGCTGATTGGTCAATTTGTTTGTACTGGAGGACGGTATTGAGATCATAACAATGCTTTCCACCACAACATTCATTGTTAGGAGCCCAATACTAATCCTGTATTGGGATCCTAACATTTTTTTTTTATATTAAGAAGCCTCCATACATAAGAACTTTTTGTTTATTTTTCTGTGCCAAGCCCCATGGCTATGCCAAATAATTATCAAAAATAATGTATTTGCATATCATCAACAAAGGGTTAAACAAATGTAATTGTATATACATTTGCAATATGTAACATAGAAAAATGAAAATGTTGTAGCATATGTCAATCTGAATAAAGAGTATGCATATTGAGGATCCTAACATTGCTTTTCACAACATTAATTGTTATGGTCCACTATATTTATCCTATTTTTGGCAGTGCCATGGCAACAAAATGGCATCCCCTGCTGAATCACAACACCAGAAACTGACTTTATTGAAAGAACTATTTGAATATTATAATCTGCCAATGTGGTGTATATCTGGAGATAAGATGGCAGAAAGTAATTAAGATGGATTTAGTTATGTAACTAATGAGTTCAAGTGAGAAATCCTTGATGGTGGATCAATCTGCCTGTTGCATGATATTGTAAATTATGTTGGGGGGGGGGGGGGGGAGCTGATGATAAATTTGTTATCCTTGTTGTGTAAATGGTACACAGCAGATGTCTACATTCAGCCAGCAGGTGTCGCACTCAGCCCAACGGTCTCGTGCAATACCTGCTGGTTTCTCACAGACATCTTGCCGTATACCCTTTTCATAACAAGCATAACTAATAATATCATCCTGCTGCTAGGTACAAGGTACTCCCAGGACCAGTACATAAGTATATACATGTATTAAGATGCAGCAAAGGCCTCGGCAAATAGGATGTCACGGCATCATTTCTTTGGCACTATCGAACAAAAATGAAGATGGTGCTACAAAAATGAGAATTTTTTTAATAATGATGATGATGATTATAATAATGATAATAATAATAATAATAATAATAATAATAATAGTAATAATGATAATAATAATAATGATAATAATAATAATAATAATAATAATAATAATAATGATAATAATAATAATAATAATAATTATAATAACAAGCCGAACGCTGCAGGAGTCCCCTGCTGCCTTTTGAAAAATTTGACTTCTGATCTTGAAAAGTGGGTCAAGGTCACCAGAAATGTGAATTTGTCCGAGATCTTTTATAGATACATTTTTGGTATAAATTTGAGAAGCCTACGTGACTTCGTTATTGAGTTAACGCGATCACAAGATTTTCACAAAAAATGGCCTGTGGGCCTGACCTGGAGGTCAAGGTCACCAGAATCCAAACTCGTCCGAGATCATTTATAGATACACCTTTGGTATAAATTTGAGAAGCCTATAGAGTTATCGCAATCACAAGATTTTCACCAAAAATGGCCTGTGACCTTGACCTTGAGGTCAAGGTCACCAGAATCCGAACTCGTCTGAGATCTTTTATAGATACGCGCTTGGTATAAATTTGAGAAGCCTACGTGACTTCCTTCTTGAGTTATCAAGATAACAAGATTTTCAGAAGAAATGGCTTGTGACCTTGATCTTGAGGTCAAAGTCAACAGAATCTGAACTTGTCCGAGATCTTTTATAGATCCACGCTTGATATAAAATTGAGAAGTTTACGTGACTTCCTTCTTGAGTTATCGCGATAACAAGATTTTCAGAAGAAGTGGCCTGTGACCTTGACCTTGAGGTGAAGGTCACCAGAATCCGAACTCGTCTGAGATCTTTTATAGATACACGCTTGGTATAAATTTGAAGACCTACGTGACTTCCTTCTTGAGTTATCGCGATAACAAGATTTTCAGAAGAAGTGGCCTGTGACCTTGACCTTGAGGTCAAGGTCACCAGATTCAGAACTTGTCTGAGATCTTTTATAGACCCACGCTTGATATAAAATTGAGAAGCCTACATGACTTCCTTCTTGAGTTATCGCGATAACAAGATTTTCAGAAGAAGTGGCCTGTGACCTTGACCTTGGGGTGAAGGTCACCAGAATCCAAACTCGTCCGAGATCTTCTATAGATACACGCTTGGTATAAATTTGAGAAGCCTATGTGACTTCCTTCTTGAGTTATCGCGATAACAAGATTTTCAGAAGAAGTGGCCTGTGACCTCGATCTTGAGGTGAAGGTCACCAGAATCCGAACTCGTCCGAGATTTTCTATAGATACACGCTTGGTATAAATTTGAGAAGCCTATGTGACTTCCTTCTTGAGTTATCGCGATAACAAGATTTTCAGAAGAAGTGGCCTGTGACAATGACCTTGAGGTCGAAGTCACCAGAATCCGAACTAGTCCGAGATCTTTAATAGATACACGCTTGGTATAAATTTGAGAAGCCTACGTGAATTCGTTCCTGAGGTATCGTGGTAACAAGATTTTCAGAAGAAATGGCCTGTGACAATAACCTTGAGGTCAAGGTCGTCAGAATCCGAACTCGTCTGAGATATTTTATAGATACACGCTTGGTATAAATTTGAGAAGCCTACGTGACTTCGTTCTTGAGTTATCGTGGTAACAAGATTTTCAGAAGAAATGGCCTGTGACCTTGACCTTGAGGTCAAGGTCACCAGAATCCAAACTTGTCCGAGATCTTTTACAGATACACGCTTGGTATAAATTTGAAAAGCTTGAGTGACTTCCTTCTTGAGTTATCGTGGAAACAAGATTTTCAGAAGAAATGGCCTGTGACCTTGACCTTGAGGTCAAGGTCACCAGAATCCGAACTCGTCCGAGATCTTTTATAGATACACGCTTGGTATAAATTTGAGAAGCCTACGTGACTTCCTTCTTGAGTTATCGTGGTAACAAGATTTTCAGAAGAAATGGCCTGTGACCTTGACCTTGAGGTCAAGGTCCCCAGAATCCGAACTCGTCCGAGATCTTTTATAGATACACGCTTGGTATAAATATGAGAAGCCTACGTGACTTCCTTCTTGAGTTATCGTGGTAACAAGAATCTGGACGGACGGACGGAGGGCATTTATATAGTCCCCCTTCGGGCGGGGGACTAATAATAAAATAATAAAACTAATTATAATAATGAAAATAATGATAATAATAATGATTTAGAAAATAATAATGATAATAACAATAATAATAACAAAGATAATGACAATAATGATAATAAGACACACAGCATAATAAGAGATCAAATATCGCAGCTTCTAAATATTTTTCTACTCAATATATTTCTCATTTCATGACCTCTCAGGCAACGTATACTTTGTGTGGGCTAAATGGTCAAATAAAAGCAGAGTAGAACAAAAAAAATCGAAAGCATTTCTAATAGTAATGCTCTGGTCCATCACTTGATGCTGAGGTAAAACGTTTTTCTACCACTGCTAGATTATAGATGGCAGCACAGTCATGAATGGAAGTGGATAGCCACTCCCCATACTCAGATTGATTACTCAGATTTCACTCGCACCTTTTTGATTACTCCTGCTCTTACGGCGCCACCTAATGAGGCAAAACAGACCTAGAAATTGGCAGAAGATGAGACAAAATATCCTTTGAGCTGGATCCGTAATCATTTATGTCATCCACACACACACATGCATACATACACACACACATATGTATATATATATATATATATATGTGTGTGTGTGTATATATATATATATATATATATTATATATATATATATATATATATATATATATATATATATTATATATATATATATATATATATATATATATATATATATATTTATATATATATATATATAAATATATGTATATGTATATATATATTATATATATATATATATATATATATATATATATATAATATATATATATATATATATTATATATATATATATATATATATATATATATATATATATATATATATATATATATATATATATATATATATATATATATATATATATATATATATATATATATATACATATACATATATTTATATATATATATATATAAATATATATATATATATAGCTGTGAGAGAGCCATCCAGCCTCAGACTTATATACACTCTCTCCGTGCTTGGTCAGTTGAAGGCAGTAGTGTTAGACGACCAGGTTTCCAGGGTGAAGTGGCAACCCTGGCAGACAGGGGGCGGCGGGTGCGGGCTGACAACAGCTGGCTATATTAGGGTGCTGACCAGATTCCACGAAGCAGCGCTCAGAATACGCTCCTCCTCCGCCATGCTATCCCTGACCTCAGCCTTGCACAGCACCACTCATAGACATCAGGTCCACATTTGGCCCAATATTCAGAGTATATATATATATATATATATATATTATATATATATAAATATATATATATATATATATATATATATATATATATATATATATATATATATATATATATATATATATATATATATATATATATATATTATATATATATATATGTATATGTGTGTATATGTATATATATATATATGTATATTATAATATATATATATATATATATATATTATATATATATATATATATATATATATATATATAGTATATATATATATATATATACTTCTGAATATTGGGTGTATATATATATATATATATATATATATATATATATATATATATATATATATATATATATTATAATATATATATTATAATATATATATATATATATATATATATATAATATATATATATATATATTATATATATATATATAGTATATATATATATATTATATATATATATATCTGAGTATATATATTTACATTATTTTATATATATATATATATATATATATATAATATATATTATATATATATATATATATATATATATATATATATATATATATATATATATATATATATATATACATGTATTACGAATTGAATCATTATGATAATATGCAAGTTATATATGTACTTTTTATTTCCCTATGCTAAGTATTCCCTTGGCCATTAATTGAATTGAAATATTGCTGTGTTAGAGTATCATTTTGCATTGGTGTCGTTTAGATTCTGATTAGAACCATCAATTAATATATAGTTCTAATAAAGATAGAGTGAAGTGCTTTACGAATTTACTTGCATTCTCAGAACTAGTAAAGCGGAATCAGCATACATCATGCACTCACATGCAGGCAATGAAAGGTGTCAATGTGCACTGGTGCTCAATGTATACAGATGATCTCAATCTACATATAGCAGGTCCCACTGTGTGTCTTTCTACAGGCTGGCAAATGGAGAACTATGAAGGGAGTATACTTGAGTATAGTTTTGTCATAGTCCTATAAATGCATACCTAATGTTTCTTGAGTGTTTTGTCCGAACGACATAAATTTGAAGATAACGTGAATGCACAAACCATTTGAAAGAGAGTTATGATTTTGTCGAATGACCACGCACTTTTAGCATATTTTCTCAATGTGTACTTGTCAAAGATACATCACAGATATAGTCAGGCTCTCTTGGTACAACATATAGGGACAATAGGCTACCTGTGCTTTTTTAAGCAATGGAAAGTAACCCCCAAATTGTTTTCAACAATGGACCAAATTTGCACTTGAAATTCATTTGGTTTTTATGCTGCTGGTGGACTATTTGGCCAAGACAAAGTGATGCAAAACAGCTGAGAAACTGGCGAAAATTACTGAAACCCTGGCACATGGATACCCATCTGAGAGTACTCAGTGTGAGCTATCCAATGAATACCAACATGAACAGGGTAAGATGGTTTTAAAGATCCTTTGTTTCTCGTGCTTTGGAGGAAAGTAGCCTCAGCATTGAACGGGTTAATTTGCTGTATCTGTCTTACTCACCAAC
>OZ012698.1:31176163-31178663 GCA_963942565.1 Maea johnstoni
CCTGCAGTGTAAGGGTTAAGACATTCGTTGCTGTATATCACGACTTTCTGCAGATTCTAGCAAGGTCCTATAGCTCAGTTAGCTGTCTAGTAAACAAGTTATGACGTTTGAGCGGCATTCTTTATGGATATGCTGACCTCCAGCATACAGAGGGAGGCACGTCTGTTCAGAGAGATCACTAACCATGGCATTCAAAAACACAACATCTGCCACCAGGGCCCATCCTACGCTCTCACTCCTAGTTCATCGACACCATGGCAGCGGCTAGCTATGTACATAATGCCTGCATAGGTTCTTAGATGCAGGGTGTATTAAAGTCTACAGTTGACCCAAGCATGAAATAATCCACAGCTGTTGGTGGTTAAAGATATGCATTCTTTTTTTGTTTTTGCAACTACCATTTTTTCACAACAGCATCTCTCTCTCTCTCTCTCTCTCTCTCTCTCTCTCTCTCTCTCTCTCTCTCTCTCTCTCTCGTTAATCTTGAGTAAAGTAGAATTGGTACTTCATTTTCGGTTATTCCCTTCAATGCTGAGGCTACTTTTGACCGAGAGACAAGAATGCGAAAATGTTTTATAACTATCCAAACCCTGTCACATTGGTATTCATTTAAAAGCTCTCCTTGGCCAAATTATCCACCAGCAGCGAAAGGGTTAAACGTTATTACGAGACATGTTATTTCAACTTATCATTGGTGGTAATATCGTATGAACGAGTGGGTGAGTGGTAACGTTGATAATAATGAAGCGGGTAAGAAGACACATCGTATATACCAGTAGTTCCCGGGAGGGGAATTGCTTGAGTAAGAGACAAAATGGGGTGGGCGAAGATGTGGGTGGGACAGGGGGAAATTCGGCTTACTAAGTTAATTGCAACAGTTTGATATGTTTTGACTACTTTACAATGTACAACATATTCATCTTCAAGCATATAACTACATGTACAGATACAAGTGTACAAGCACAATAAATCGTGTACTAACTAGACTACAACACTAACCGCGAAAAGTAGATTGCAAAAAGGCTACAAAAGAAAATGGTGGGACGATATTTGCAATAAAATGTTCGATTTACCTAAAACGAGATGGAACTTCTCGCGTGCAACCTGTAGATTTGGCATGAGAATGGGAGGGTTAATCTTCACACGCTGAGGAAAGCTTGCAAAGCAGATACCTGTTGCTAGGCAACTCAAATAATACGGTATCCTTGCAGAGATACTTCCCAAAGTTGTATACTTAAAGCACCTGTTGGCCAGGTTACATTGGTCGTAGATTCTGAGACTAGCACAGAAGTGGATATTCTATAGACCCGCAGCTCTTGTATATAGGTAGCCTAGATTTCTAGGCTGTTATATGTTTTTTCTGTTACCAAGCACCAAATATTCTAGGTAGCCATAGTGGTCCATTTAGTTTACATTTATCTCACCAGGATTCAGTTTGAATAACCTAAAATCTGTAGAGATTGGAGGATCAGGGGATGTCATATATCTACCATACCTGATACCACACCAAACTGCTTGGTCAACTGATGAGGATGTCTGCTTTTTAGGGACTAGGAACCTAGTCTAGTACTACTATATAGCGTGCTTAGTGTGAATCACACATACATGTATTTCCTTTACACACACTCGAGAAGGTTGCATATTCATAGAATTAGATAGAAATAACGAAAGTGATATTTGCCCCTTATAAACATTTGCTATTCTAACAATGCGCCTTTTCAACAGAGTGGTCATCAAATATTTGAAGAGTTGGTGGATAAAAATAGCAGGAGACTTGCCACAGCCAGATGCAAACCATGTGAAAAGACCATCCAAGCATGATCTATTCTCAAGCTTGAGGATGTGACATAGTTATTGGTAAGGAGCCTTTACCTAAGACGCATCCGTACATCCTTTAGAGTGTTACCTATAGGATATATACATATATAGGTCTTACTAGGTTATGAGTTTTACGGTCACGCGTTACAGTAAGGCATATAATTTTTTTTGCTTGTTTCCTGTAACGGTCCGAAAAAAAATAAGATAGGTAGGTCGGGAAAGAATCTCTTTTATTGATCATTTTTTGTTCAAAAATGTGTTTTTTTTGCTTGTTTTTGATGATTGGGAGTCGGGGAGGTATGAAACATCTTTAGGGTAGGGATTTTTCTGAATAAAAACCTGTTAGGGTAGGGTTACAGGATGCAAACAACCTCTTATTTTAGGCCTAAAATATAATAACAATGTATATTGCAAGAGTATAGGTCCTTTTGGATTGGAATTTCGTTTCATTCTTACTTTTTCAGCTATATTTCGTTCAATGCAAGTCTATCGAGTTCGAATGAAAACCACCACCTAACCAGCCCCAATAGGGATTTTAGATTTTTTACAAATGCTCGACCGCTGCAAAGCACTAGACCCACTCGACTATGGGGACAATCCCTTTAACCCATAGATCGATAGGTATTTATCAAATAATCTCAGTCTAGGCAGATTTCTGGCCGTTTTCTCCATGACCACTGTG
>OZ012698.1:31181163-31188663 GCA_963942565.1 Maea johnstoni
GAAAGAGACAACGAAGAGTCAGTTGCAATGCCTTAGACCCAACTCACCATCAGGGTAGGCCTTTCCCAGCAAAGAACAAAACAATCAACAGTATATCTGACATGCATAATGGTCTGACAGCTTTGAAAATCGAACAGTAAATTTAGCACTGGTGTATCTCAGAAACTATATGAAGAGGGATCGTTTAACCAAACAAGAACAGCAGTCAAATATTTTTCAAAATCGTATTTGGTTGAGAAGGTTTCAAAGCATGTGTCAGACTATTGCATGTTGCAGATGTGAATGGTAGGTGTAAATTAATTGGTAGCAGCGATTCGTTGTTCAATTGCTAGAAAAGCCAGATGGGTTGCATTTAGCAATTTGAAATTGCCGTTGTAAAATTGTCACTTGGATGTTTTTGATGTTTTCAACAACAACCTGCATATCAACTATACACTGGCCAAAAATTTGAAGGAGAGTTACGGTTTGGATTCTAAAGAACATCACTTCAAATATGTTTTTCAAAAATGCGCACATTTGAGAATATTCAGGCTTCTTAAGTTGCTCCAGGTTTAACGAATCCAATACATCTATTTTATCACCTTATCTACGCTCATATTTCTCTGATACTTTACAAGAGCAGTGAAACCAATAGCATTTTGTAAAATGAAATCCACTATTTGCATGTGTGCGTTAGCTACTCATCTCTCTGTGTATGTTGGTAACAACAGCTACAATTCTTTAGAATTGAGACAAGCCGTCCACCAAGAGGTAATACAACCTCCTCGTGACGTCTGTGACATAATTAGTAAATGAGTGATATACTCTACTACGTGTATATGCTATACTATACTATTACTCTTCTCTGTTCTCGTCTCTTTTCCTTTTTTTTACTTTATAGTTTGTACCTAGATGGTAGCATATTTGACTGGAGATACATGGTGTCAAGGGAGGTCATCCACACTGGCTAGCACCTCTCGTCACCTGGTGAGCAAATGTAGAACTAAGTCATGATAGACTTGTTTTGCCCTGCTACATATAGGATAAAATGGGATCAGAATGCCGTGCCATGGGCTTGGCTGCGTAAATGAATGAAAGAGGTCTTTGTCATATGGGTATGTGAGAAGCTGTCGCTGAAAATGGATGTTGCCGCTACTGCTGATGATCATATTAATAAAGGTTATGGGATGTTGAGCAGTGTTAATAATAATGATAATGATATCAATAAAGCATAATGACAATAAAATGATAATAATGATAATGATTATTATTATCATTATTATTATTATTAATATGGTTATTATTATTATTATTATTATTATTATTATTATTATTATTATTATTATTATTATCATCATCAAAACTGTAGCGAAGGACTATACACAATTGATGATTATGATAAAAAAAAGAACATACATAAACAAGGCTAATTCTCGCTCCTGCTTCTTTGGCGAAGCTGCCTGCCATATATATTCCTGTGACCGGTTGAGCCAAGAGCCATGGAAATACAACCGTATGGCTGGCTAAACAGAACCAAAGTGCAGCTGGCTCGCCCCACCAACAGACTGGGGAATGTACTAGAACCTACGAGCTCTGCTCATGCTACCACATGTACGTGATCCATGCAGAAGATGACGTTGAAGAAGAAGAAGAAGAGGAAGAAGAAGAAGAAGAGGAAGAAGAAGAAGAAGAAAAAGAAGAAGAAGAAGAAGAAATAGAGGAAGAAGGAGATAAAAGGTAGAGGAGGAGGGAACGGGAGGCGAATTAGAGTGATGACCAGTTAGTAGAATCATGAAGTTGAGACAAAGTTGGAAAACGAGGGGGGAAGAGAACAGGCTGGGAGAAGAAGAAGAAGGATGGTGAGGAGGAGGAAGAGGATGGGAAGAGAGTGAAGGCGACGAAGAGTTAGTAGATGGTGAAAAAGAACGGGACGAGAAAGAAGAGGCGAGGGAATATTGACGTGTAGAAGAAGAAAAAGAAGGAGACGGAGAAGAAGAAGAGGGAACGGAAGAAGAAGACGAATGAGAAAAACAGAAATAACGGGAGGAGAAGAGAGCGGTGAAAGTGAGGAGGTAAATGAAAAGAAGTAAGAGCGTGATGGGGAACATTATACGTTCGAAGAAGAAAATGATAGTACACGTATTACATGTAGTATGGACACGAATGCAGGCAAAACTAGAGCACTTCTCTTCTCGCTCCCACATCCTAGCCTTCTATTCTACTCCTCCGCCAAAAAGTCTCACATCACCAGACATGTTTTTTTCCAACATAAATGGTATGCGTGCTCTAGAATCTTAAATGTTAAATGTGAAATAAACATGCAATGACATGTGTAGTCCTCGCGTTCTTACCATGCCAAACGTGACGTGAAGATAGTGACGATTAGATACGTCCACCAGGCAAACAGATTGGCAAGTCTATGAAAAACACTGCTAAACACTATACTGATACCATAAAGATGATGATGATGATGATAATGATGAATGAGATAATATAGTAATAATAATAATAATAATAATAATAATAATAACAATAATAATAATAATAATAATGATAATAATTGAAGTAATAATGATTGAAGTACTTTTACTACTACTACTACTACTACTGCTACTACTACTACTACTACTGCTGCTACTACTACTACTACTACTACTACTACTACTACTACTACTACTACTACTACTACTACTACTACTACTACTACTACTACTACTACTACTACTACTAATAATAATGATAATAACAATAATAATGATAATAATAATAACAATAATAATGATAATAATGATGATGATAATAATAATAATAATAATAATAATAATAATAATAATAATAATAATAATAATAATAATAATTGAAGTAATAATAATAATAATAATAATAATATTAATAATAATAATAACAATAATTATAATAGTGATAATGTTGTTCATTTCCAGATTGTCACACTGTCAAGTAGATGTGTTTGCCAGCTCTGGGATGATTGCCTGTGTTTGAGTCCCGCAGCAGCAGCAGGGTGAGGAGCTGGGAATGGGCTGACGGGTTACGCAGCTGAGAGAGTGTGAAGGAGGGGTTGGGTTTCATGACTTAAGTGGGGTTACACGGCTGTTAACTCTGTCCCAGCGAGCAAAAGCAGTAAGGAAGCCAACCAAAATCCGTCAAATCCTTCACCAGATGCAGGTGCCAGAGAACTTGGAGGGGCCTGCCCTGATAGCCTAGTGGTCTAACGTTACCAATGGAGGCTCGCTGTCTCTTACTACTGTCTTTGCTTGAGTCCTGTCCCAGCAAGGAAAAGCTGGAAGCCAACAAAAATCCTTCAAATCCTTCCCAGGATGCAGGTGCCCGAGAGCGTGGAGGGGCCTTCCCTGGTAGCCGAGTGGTCTAACGGTACCAATGCATGCTCACTGTCTCTTACTACTGTCTTTGCTTTAATCCTGTCCCAGCGAGCAAAAGCAGGAGGCCAACCAAAATCCGTCAAATCCTTCACCAGATGCAGGTGCCCGAGACCGTGGAGCTGCCTGCCCCAATAGCCGAGTGGTCTAACGGTACCAATGACTGCTCGCTGTCTCTTACTACTGTATTTGCTTGAGTCCTGTCCCAGCAAGGAAAAGCAGGAAGCCAACAAAAATCCTTCAAATCCTCCCCAAGATGCAGGTGCCCGAGAACGTGGAGGGGCCTGCCCTGATAGCCGAGTGGTCTAACGTTACCAAATGATGCTCGCTGTCTCTTACCAATGTCTTTGCTTCAATCCTGTTCAGAGCATGTGAGAAAATTACTGACCATATAATTTTAGGTGGCTCTACACCGAATACTCTGGTTTCCACCTCCACTTCCATCTAGCTAGTCACGACTTAGCCTGAATATGGCAGATGACGATAAATAAATTCCAAATAACTAGGGACACGTACTAATAAAGCAGAGCTTCCAAAACAGTGCAAGTCAATTTGTCCAGCCATTGACTCTGAACACGAACACGCCAACCTAATATCTTCGTGGTACTTTCTTAATATCCTATTTATTCTACTAGTGCTCCTAAAAAGGCTTGTCTATATAGGTGATATTTTCCTAACCAAATAGTTCCTCAGAAAATATTTGAAAAAGAAATATTAACCTGTACTCGGCCAACAAATCTCTACGTATTATTCTGTGAGTGCATTTTTCATTTTTAAGTTATATCCAAAAGTATCTGAGATCGAGACAAATCTTCACAATAAAACTCAAGGCAATTATATGTTGATTGGCCTGTTTTGTGGGTAGTGTACACATAGTCTGACAAGCTCAAACATACCAAATCAGGAATCATATGCGGTGTATTTGAAAAGAATATTATGAAAAACAATTCATGCTCAAAATTTTACTTTCAGTATCTTAACATGCATTATCACAATAATTATATATTCATACATGTCGCAACATCTGTAGGCTCCAGATGCGAATGGGTTAATGGCATACCAAAGATTGTTACTATGTTCAACTAAAATATGGGTTTGTAATTGAAATATTACAGTCAATAAAGATACATACAATCATTTGATAAAGTTAGTAAAGATCGGCAATACAGCAATATACAGAACAAAGCAATAGCGTACAGCACAAACCATTTCAAACAACTCAATTGCAACATAATCCATTAATGCAGTAATATACATATTATATTGTTTGTCTCGCTCAGAGAAGCATACAGTTGTTCTATATGTATGGTTTTGTAAGTTATGACAATTACATTTGCGTGCTGTCAAAGTGAAAAAAATGGGTACCGAGTCCTTACTCGTAAGGGAAAAACATGGCAATTCCTGATAGTATCTGTAGTCTGTATACTTGATGGGTATATTCTTCTTCTAATGTTTTTCTTTGTAAAATTTTTATTTCGTCCTTGCACAACCTAAGCACACTAAATAGCTATATTGTCGACACCGAGAGGTATGTCTGTTTTGCAAAGCACTTTCACCGTATGAACACACCTGTCAGACATAAATTTAAAGTGTGAAGATTGTTTAGAGAGAGAGATAAGGTTGTGTAGACGGCTTTCCGTCTATGTATATCTAATGTATTATCAAAGCTGCTGTTATCATGGAAATCGTTGGGTATTTACATATAAATCATGTTCAGGAGGTCTAGGATATAGTTGGCTATTCTAGTCAATCATACGTACATGGAAGATTCTGCATGAGCCTTGTGGTATATACAAAACATAAGGCACCTGGCCAGATGGCTCAAACACTAAAATGCAAACTGAGTGCTATTGGACGTGGGGCTAGACCGCTATGCCGGGAGTGCCATTCCTCCATAAACAAGGGCAACCAAAGAAAAACTTGCACTTCATTATAATTGATAGGAAAATATTACTTGTATATGACTTACATAATTTCATATCTTGTGCTATATAAAAAAAATTGCAAAACATCTATGTAAAGATGCACTGAGCAATTGGCATATACAAGATATGTTTCATTTCAGTCTTTCATTGGCAGTTGAATCAATAAAAGACTGTTGGTACCTTGGGACTCTTTCGCAAAGTTGATAAAGAGCAAGAAAATGCCTGGTAGTAAACACTAACCAGGTAACAATATCTGCAACAGGCAAAGCTCCAAAATGCCATCTGCAAAAATAAACATACCAAGTTTTAAAATACTTTCCTCAGAGCAGCCATGCTTTATAACGTGCCTTCACCCAAAGCATCGGGTCAGGTCAGATGAAGAGAAACAACAGAAATAACTCTTTATTTACACGGAACATTTGAGGACAGTCATAATATAATGGAACTATGCGCAATGAAGGAGATCCATATATCATGGTCAATTTTCAAGATACGGCCAGAAGAACAAAAATACGTACTTCTTCCAAGGAACATTTGAGGACAGACATAATATCACGGAAATACGCAAAATGTGCCCATATATCAATGTCAATTTTCACGACGGACAAGTAACCGCAAATTTGATAATGGTGAAGCAGTTTGTTCCAGGAAAGCACAGGGCCTTCTCTTATGGCCGTGTGTTCTAAGTCGCCGCAACTAAGTGCATGCTATCTCTCACCACTGCATAGGTTCGAATCCCGGCCTAGGCATTTGAGAAAGTTGCCAGTGACTTGGAGTTAGGCGGTGGTTTTCGCCGAGTACCCCGGTTTCCTCCACTACTTTCAACCGGCTACTCACGAAATATCCACAATATGGCACAAATGTGACAAAAAACGAAATTCCAAAATTCCAAAGTCCAGGAAAGCATTTTCTCTCATTCTAGGATAGGTTCTCCTTCAGGGAATAGCATCACCCAATGGGCACTTTTATTGTGTCCCAATCCGCACTAAAAGCAATTATTTTTCGCAGTAATGAGACCCATAGTGCAAGCAATGTGTTTGCGATACGTTAGACCAGTCTGCTTTAGAGGCAGCCTTTTCAACCACTTTAAATCCTGGGGATTTATTCGCTAAACTTTCATTCACGAAAGGAATCCAGCCTGGATCCATATTCTATATACTTTACAATGTCTTCCTCCCATCATAGATAGATAGCTAGATAATATTTATTTCAGTTCGGTAATAATTTTACATAGTAAACACGAGCTGCCAGGGCTCTTGGTCGACTAACGAATTATCCCATTCACTATATGCTCAATAATATCCTGTGGATGTGCGAGAAACCCCCCAAAGTGTAGCACCTATACCATTGTAATATATCCAAAAATGATTTGCTAGGATCTTAGAGCTTCTAAGTACAGGTATTGTTGATTTTACTAGAAGTCAGACAGACCATCAGCATGTCTAATGTATTAAAGATGCATACAATTTAAATCCTTAGTATACCAAGTACCGGTACTGTTGATTTTACTAGAAGTCAGACAGACCATCAGCATATCTAATGTATTAAAGATGCATACAATTCAAAACCCTTAGTATACCATACCAACGATAACCCTTGTCCTGGTCTTGGTTATAAATACCAAGCTAAACGGTAGACATAGTAATACTTATGTTCACCTTCTCTAGTATTGACATAGGCTACAAGCAAACTAAGCGGAACATATATACTCAGGGCTGACGTTTACAAAAGGGATAGACATGTATGCTTCGAAAGCACCCCTGCCAATCGAAGGAGTTTCATTCTCCATGGCAGTGCACATGCATAAAAGTTTGCGATCCAAAGATGTCTTTATGGTGTGACATTTTATAAAATGAGTTTTTTTTCTCATGGAAAGAGAGAATCATTGGACAACCGTAGACTTGGCGTATTTTGTATTATATAGATTACGTTGGTGAAAGCCAACCCAACGTAACAATAGCAAGCCTTTGGTTGAAATCAACGTGACCTGAAGTTAGCCTGTGTCTTTAACGGGTACTTCGGTTTCCTCCGTTAATCGCAGCTTTTAGTCACGATTTAAGATTGATATGTCGGTACAAGTGACGATCAATGAAATAACATAGAAATACCACTGACTGATCGGTGACATTGTTTGTAAGTTTCATAATTTGAATAGTGTATGATGGTTGAGCAGGATACCAGTCATTGCACAGTACATACTA
>OZ012698.1:31193663-31233663 GCA_963942565.1 Maea johnstoni
CATTCGCATAACGCGCCCGCTAAGCGAATACATGCTAAACGAGACTTGTTGAATCAAACACCCCTGACCAGTGTGATTCTGTTACGTACTGGAAGTGCTTCCATTAACCCTTGTCAGTCCAAATTGTAGTTTTGCCCACAACTGACTGATGCCAAGCTAGTTATAATGGGAATTTTTGGCAAAAATCCAGTACCAGATTGTTTATGTTTGACCTTAGATAATTCTTCATCTAAGGTTTGACGATCTTATCAACCTTTGCTCTACCATAGTCATATGACTCACCAAATGAACCTAAAATCAAGGACAACGTTTGTGTGGCCAATTGCACAGTTTTAAAGCTGTGCAGGCGAGTTTATTAACCCATTAATGCTCACAGCAGCCAAAACCAGCCTGGCAATCTTGATGAAAATCTACAGGCTTTAGCATAATTGGCAAACTATTCGAAGGAGAAATGTTGATCAGAACATTACCAACACCTCTCCTTCAAATATTTTGTATAATCATTCTCGATTCAAAAGTTATTGTCCAAAGTATCCTAGATCCGGACGACAATTCCTGGATGAACTCTTAAGTATTAATGGGTTAAAATGGCAATGCAGTCTCTTCTCTAAAAGAATTTGATTATCTCTCAGGCCTATAGGCGTTTATGGTTCTCTATAGGTTAGTGTTGTAACAAACGCATATATGCGAGTGTGGCATTGAAATGGGGAATATCATACAACTCACTGTTGTTGTTGATTTTGATGTCGTTGGTGTTGCTTTCTTTAATTTGAAAGATCTTTTTTGTTCTGTTCAATTGCTTGTCAATTCTGACCACCGTGTGTAAGGAGTTGTATTTTATATAACATTCCCCTCAGGTAGGGAACGGTCATGTTTGTGTTGCTCTGGCTGTTGTTATTTTGATGTCTATTGTTGGTATAAATAATTATTTGAAATAAGTTATGTGGCCTCACCAACATGAAAGCCTACAGTGATGGGAACGAGAGGATACATGCTCTCTCTCTCTCTCTCTCTCTCTCTCTCTCTCTCTCTCTCTCTCTCTCTCTCTCTGTCTGTCTGTCTGTCTGTCTGTCTGTCTTGTCTGTCTGTCTCTCTCTCTCTCTCTCTTCTCTCTCTCTCTCTCTCTCTCTCTCTCTCTCTCTCTCTCTCTCTCCGTCTCTCTCCCTTCGTCTCCTCTCTCTCTCTCTCTCTCTCTCTCTCTCTCTCTCTCTCTCTCTCTCTCTCTCTCGCCGTCTCTCTCTCTCTCTCTCTCTCTCTCCTCTCTCTCTCTCTCTCCTCTCTCCTCTCTCTCTCTCCTCTCCTCTCTCTCTTCTCTCTCTCTCTCTTCTCTCTCCTCTCTCTCTCTCTCTCTCTCTGAGGTGCACTCCCCATTATCCTGCCTCACCTAAACATTGCATACAGGTATCGTAAGTAGAGGAAATGGGTGTTTTCCTTCCCCCATCTCCCTATTGGCCCCATTCACTTAGAGGGCGTGCAATTAGAAGGAGAGAGACCTCACTAGGTAAATACTACATTCACAATCACGAAGGAGCAATTATAGCACGCTTCAGAGGGTAAACCACAAGGCTTAGTTGCCACACTGTCTTCCTGTTTCCTTTGCAGGATGTCAATATAGTAGGTCCACCACAGACAACTTCCTGGAACAGGTGGTATGTAACCCAAAGGTGGAATAAACACACCCAGGTAAAATCTCCCTGGCTTTTAATACAAAGCATGGACTATGTAGTTGGAAATTGCATTATCATATGTGTATTTGAAACTTGGAAGTTCGCTTTTCGTCACTTTCTCTGCCATAAGCCGGCGAATACCACCGCCTAACACCAAGTCACCAGCAACTCTCTCACATGCCCCGGTGGGATTCGGATCAGGACAATAATGAGAGATAGCTAGCAGTCAGTGGCAACGCATTGGACCACACGGCCATCAGGGCAGCATTGTCCATATCATAGTCAGATATGAACGATTTACCATTACAGTAAACAAAACAAGTGAAAATAAACAAAACAAAACAAATCAAATACAAACTAGAACTGGTGTTATGACAGTATGTATCATATTAAAAATAAAAAGAGAAAAAATGCGATAATATAAATACACATTAACTACACATGATACTATAAATCCGCATAGCTGCATCTGATATACTGTATCCTTTCATTGGTTACCAAAACCACTACCACCCCCCCCCCCCCCCCTCTCTCTCTCTCCTCTCTCTCTCTCTCTCTCCTCTCTCTCTCTCTCTCTCTCTCTCTCTCTCTCTACGAGAAACGTGTATTGCGACCATTGAATCAGAATGGCTATGAGCAAATGATATTATACCTATATATCGTTCTTTTACTCGATCTATACACCAGGGCTATGATTCTAAGTTACCCTCCGCCTCATAGGAAACCCCTCTGATCTTAGCCAAACTCTAAAATTAACTAAAAGTGTGTGCATAGTATTTGTTTATCATGGCATAATCCACAACCGTATTTGTATTGCCAAAATAGTGTGCGTTTTCACTTTATCGTCTAGACCTGTAGATAGAGACAGTCATTTCCAGCGAATTTCATATTTCCAAAATAGTAGTTCTGTAATGAAGATATCTGCTCAATGGTATGATGATTACTCTGTTGCGGGGCAGCCTCGATAGTTGAGTGCTCTAGGGTATTGCACGCCGACTGCTCTCTTCACTTCACAACATCTTCAGATACTCATACCTCTCCCCGCTATGGTGCATTCCGCCGCTGCCAGTGCCACGGACTTCGGAACTGGCATGTGGTACGTGCAAAGGTTGCCAGTGACTCGGGGGTAATTTGCTGGTGCCTTCAGATATCCCGATTCCAATTACCATTAAAACTTGTAAGTGTCGACTTTGTCATAGAGTTACAGAATTGTAATGACAAATAAACTTTGATTCCACTCTACTGCCTTGCACAGGGACGTGTTAAGTGTAAGTGTGTCTTTGAGTGGGAGGGGGAGGGGGGTTGGGGTCAGATCTGTTCCAGGTCTGCATAACTTGATCTAAGAATAGCACGTTTCACGCTGAGTTTGGGAATGTGATAATCTAGTGGCCAGTGGACCCAGCAGCAGCTATTACGGTGCCTCGTTTCCACGCAGACCGTCGCCTCAGACCCGACCCTGTATGTTGACAAATTGTCAAATCTCACGTTACGCGCGACCCTCCCAACGTCTATTACAACTAGTCATTCCAAGATGAGTTATAGATTGAAAGAAATTAAATGGGAAGAAAGATTTATGGATAGGATGAAACGCATTGTCCATTAATTAATACAGTGGAAGAGGAGAGTTCACATACATTATATGATTTGCCATGTGAATATGTATGTATGTATGTATGTATGTATGTATGTATGTATGTATGTATGTATGTATATATGTATGTATGTATGTATGTATGTATGTATGTATGTATGTATGCATGCATGCATGCATGCATGCATGTATGTATGTATGTATGTATGTATGTATGTATGTATGTATGCATGCATGCATGCATGCATGCATGCATGCATGCATGCATGCATGCATTGTATGTATGTATGTATGTATGTTATTGTATGTATGTATGTATGTATGTATGTATGTATCTATGTATGTATCTATGTATGTATGTTATTGTATGTATATATGTATGTATGTGCGTATGTATGTACGTATGTATGTATGTATGCACGCATGCATGCATGTATTCTGTATGTATGTATGTGTGTATGTGTGAGAGAGGGGGGTTCGTAATAGATGATGATGATGATGATGATGATGATGATGATGATGATGATGATGATGATGATGATGATGATGATATTAGAGGATGAGAAGGCTAAGGATGAGTATATGAGTGGGATGATTATGACGACAAGGATGACGGCGATGATCACGAGGACACACTCAAATCCTCTGAGGTTATTGACCCTGCGGTCTGAAAAATCACAAGACAGATTTACCCCATTTCTATCCAACTCCCTACAAATCACTGCTGATCCCTCGAACGACACAACGCCACATCCCGATATACACATGGCTTACGTAACGCGCTATGAGGTTAAACAGACGACGTTTAAGGTTACCAGTGCTATGACTATATCATCTGTCTTGGATCAGGGAGTCGTGTGTGTACCCAACCCCTGCCGGCACCCGCCAGGCATGGCACCCGGGTGGGGGGCGAAGACTGTTTAACAACCCACGGTCCTAACTTACTCATACCTGCTTTAGCACCCCAAACTGCCTAGATATTTTGATGCAATTGTCATACAATATCTGAATGAGAAATGGTTATGAATGCTAAACAACAATCTCCTTCAAATTGTGCTCCAACCTATGCTTTATACCAGTCATTCTCATAAGTATTAGTAAATCCGAATAATTACCGCCAAGGAGATCTCCAGGCATAAAGGGGTTAACACGAAAGTCCTATGGCAAGAATCATTTGCCTTGGGGTCCAGATAATATTTTAGTAATATTCTTTAACCAATTGGCATCAGGAGTAAAAATAAAAGAATCTTTGAAAAATACTTATCAATATATATATATATATTAAGAGACCACCCAAGGTAAGACCAAAACATGGTCTCTTAAGACAGGTGGTCTCTTAATAGAGGGCCATTTAAACTAGAATGTTAAACCAGGGGAAATGAAAATGTGGTCTCTTGATAGAGATGGTCTCTTAGTAGAGGTGGTGGCTCAGGCAGATAGAGATAGATATATATAGTTATATAGATAGATAGATATGTCTGTGTGTATTTATATGTTAGTGTGTGTGTGTTAACTCCAGACATGCACTCGTTAATCCATTCTTGTCCGCAGCTACCAAATGTGGCTTTGATATTCGTGACATATCATTGAAACCACAGCATCTCCAGGAAATCAAGTGAAGGAGAAAAGTTAATCAGTACCCCACCATCAACCGTCCTTCAAATTGATTACAAATATAAATTCATTTTTTTAAGTTTTTTTTCCAAAAAGCTTCTGAAACCAGACGAACATTTTCCTTAGTTACTCTAAGGGAGTTTGGGTTAGGATATATAGGAGAGATCTGTGGCAGATCGTATCCTGACGATGATAAATTCCTGTTGGGCTAATAAAGTCTGGCCGCCGCGGGGGCGCTGAGTGGGGTGCCGCTGGTATTGGGTGATCTATTTCAGTAGCAGTAGCCTCGCCACAGCAAACAGTTTACTGTGGAAACTCTCCTGGGTGGTTTCCTGAGAGCTGGGGTACAGCTGGCCTCCTGCGGCGACCAGCAACTGGCTACTACCTCTCTCAGGCAGAAACTACTAGAATACAGGAATACTCAAATACAGCATTGGAAGTGCTGATGCAACTCACGACATACATAGCTAGGAAAATTAGTTTAAAAGATTTTCATAGTGAAAATAATGAATGATGATTAATGGTTAACGTGATGACGATAATAATAGTGATGATGATGAAGATGATGATGATGATGATGGTGACGACGACGATCTTAACAATAATAATAATAATAATAATAATAATAATAATAATAATAATAATAATAATGATAATAATAATAATAATAATAATAATAATAATAATAATAATAATAATAATAATAATAATGATAATAATAACACCAATAGAAGAAGAAGCAAGTAGTAGTAGTAGTAGTAGTAGTAGTAGTAGTAGTAGTAGTAGTAGTAGTAGTAGTAGTAGTAGTAGTAGTAGTAGTACAGTAGACATTCGATTATCCGACCTCCTTGCATATGACTCTCAGATAATCGACCCAAAGGACCGTCAACCGAATATGCTTACACAATTCATGAAATAAAAATAAAGTGATTATCAAGATGGTAAGCATATTATATGTTTATATAATGTTCTGTAGATTAATAGTTTTAACATTTTCACAGTAAAACTAGTGCTAGGCCAGTAACTGTTTTGCTAACCTATAATGTGTGTTTTCACAGAATCTGATTGTTTAATTAAGAATTTTGTCAGATAGAATGGCTCGGAATGAAATAACTACCGCATTTAAAGTGTAAATTTAAATGTTGATTTAGAAGAAAATATGAAGCAGTCAGGGCAAAGTTTAAATTTCTGAACATCCCAAAGCCATTTTACTGAGTACTTAGAAACCAATATGTGTCTCCAAAAAGGTTCGAACTGAATGAAGTAGTATGGGAAAGAAACTGTGGAAAAACTTTTCAAGTACATTGTATAATTGTGTTGTATGTTTATTGACTGTTCCTATTATGGTACAAAACATACATACATTTATAAATCAAAGAACATATAAATCAATTAATGTAATAAGATGTCAAGAGTGTGTCTATTTAAACTTTTGTTGTTCTTACTTGTTACCCAGATTATGCCTCTTAAACTGTACCTTAACCCATTAATGCTCGCTGCAGCCAAAAGCAGCCTGACAATTTTGCTAAAATTCTTACAGGCAAATGCATATTTGGGGAAAGACTTGGAGGAGAAATATTAACGAGAACATTACCAACAGTTGTCCTTTAATTATTTCGTGATATCACGCCCCTTTCCTCGGTTATTATCAAGGGTAGCTTAGATCCAGACTGCACATTTAGAGAAACTCCTATGTATTAATGGTATGATGTATACCCTCAGGATTATCCCAGTCTCACCCTGAGGTAGGATAATATAGTCTACCGTGCTGGCAATTAAGGTTTTCAAGCTGATGGTGATGATGATGATGATGATGATGATGATGCTGTTGATGATGATTATGATGTGGGTGAGATGATGGCGATGATGATGATGATGATGATGATGATGATAATGCTGTTGATGATGATTATGATGTGGGTGAGATGATGGTGATGATGGTGATGATGATGATGATGATGATGATGATAATGCTGTTGATGATGATTATGATGTGGGTGAGATGATGGTGATGATGATGATGATGATACTGTTGATGATGATGTAGGTGAGATGATGACGATGATGATGATGGTGATGATGATGGTGATGATGACGATGATGACGATGATGGTAGTATTCGATTGGCCCATACAATGTGATCACAGCTACATGGCATGAATACAAATAAACAACATACTGGATGCTTAATAGAAGAAGATCAATATTGCCAGTGCTTGGGCAACCACCAAAAAGTCTTCATTCTCAATCGCAATACTAACATCCTCGTCCCATGACTCTACCGCAGCTGCCAATAATGTGCACCTTTTAAAAAACAAAATTCAATTCAATTTTTAAAATGGATTATTTTTTGTGAGAATTTTTTTTTATTTAAGCGATTATTAATATCATTCCCATGTATACTTCCGCAATATTTCTCTTAGTTTGTTTTTGTCAGTGGGACCTGTTAAACATTTAAGCCCGAAGGAGTTGGTGTGGAATTCATCCGATAAATCGCGTAGTCAGGTGCCTTGTGGTACCGTGTCACTCACAGAAAAGGTGAAATAATCGTTAAAACAGCGAGCGATTCCGGAATCATTTCGCTCTCTGATCTGATAAGATTCGAGAGGTTGAAGCTGTTCATCAAGGGCCTGGCAGTGTTTTATCAACCTCCCGCGAGATTGGACGAGATTAGAGGGGCGACTCGTGCTTCTTTACTGATTTGTTTTTCTCTGAAGTCGGTGCCGTTCTAAATGGGGTGTTACAACACTTGTGAGCTCGGATGGAAAGCTGCCAACCCCAATACCCCGTAGCCTGTGACAGAATGTTCGTCTGCTAATACAACTACCGCTCTGCAGTTAGCCCATGAACACCCACGTACTGAAGTCTGACGTTTATGAATGAAAATAGTTCGTAATTATTTTTTCCTACAAAAAAATCAGGAAAGTTGTCAAATATTTTCTTCAACTTTAACTTTCTGAATGAAAAGTTGTGGGCAAATAAGTTTCCCTATTAAAGTATTTATGAGTTTGGCCGACAGGCTGGGCGTGAGTTTGTCACGGGGTGGGGAGCGCGCGCGGAGGGCCCTCGCTCGGAGCAGATATGTAAACATAAGATAGACAGGCGCGGACTGACTCTATTCTCGTCTGCGCCGCAACCAGAACCACCAACAGCAGACGATTTTAAACAGATCTCTTCAGCGCAAATTGTTGATTTCTTGAGTCAAATGCCTGTCTGCTTTCTGGCCGATACAAACCAAAAAATTGTGAAACGTCTTAATGCGCGCATCTAGTTTACGCCGAACGGTGCCAAAGTATCAAAACTATATTAAACACGTTATGCTTTTCAGAATAATAGACATTACTAGATCATGATCTAAATGGAAAGAAGAAATCGTGATTTTAGTAAAAGCAATATCAATTCTCCAATATTTGAATATATTACTTGTTGTGAATCATGCAAACTGATCTGGACACAACTGCGCTTTGAAAAAAGGTGAAAAAGAAGGTATATGAGGTTAAGCCTCTATCATTCTGTTTTAGTCCTCGGACACCAGTAACGTTTGGATTTCATCAAATATGTGAAATAGATTCGCTGCGATGTTCCCCCAACATCGATTGACCTCTGACCCGGGGGCAGACCTCCACGGCGAGAATCGTTTCTGCAGCGAAACCGAATTGCTAGTTCTTCAACAATATAAGCGATGCCGGCTTGATGTTTAGAAATGCACGATGCTAATATTACTGGTAATAACTCGTGTTGCCCCTTCGCAATCTTGTTGGAGAAAGGGAAGTCGAATATGATATAAGGTTACGATACCGGTTCTTAATTTGGCTGGGGAAATTTTAGCCATATAAGTCCAGGTGACGCGAGGGCAACATGGCTGCGCTCTGCAAACCGACGCTTGCGGCCAACGAGCGATTAATTTCTGTCACTACAGCAGACGAACTTTTCTGCCATCTATTTTCTTGAGCGCGAAAACCAAATCAACTTTTTCGCGGTATGTCGTGAGCGACGCAGATTGTCAACCATCGGCGTAGGCCCCCGACTAAAAGTAATCACAGCACCGTGCTTTTTATAGAAATTCTATATCAGACAAACAGATGTTGTCGACTAATTTGAGTGCAAATCTTCCTTTACCATATGCAGAGCGCACGCGGAGAAGCTTCGCTATTTGCAGTAGCCTAGGCCGCTACGTCACAGCCCCACATCCGACTAAGGGCACCTGCACTAGAAAGGAGGGGTGTCCCAATTCGTATTCTCGCGACTTTTCTAGAAAACTCAGCAAAACTCGCAAATTATGTCGAAATAGAATATAAACAGTATCCCAGATGTAAATTTGGACGGAAATTCTGCCATGTTAGCCCAAATCGGTGTTTCTAACTAACAAAATGGACTGCCCCACAACCTGCCACCCCCATGGACTCAAGTTCCCCGTACCTATATAACTGCCCTCTACCGGAGAACTACCGCTCAACATTTTTATCATTCCACTTCGGCACTAGTAGCGAGTTCACTTCTCTGTTGAAGGCCCAACGACACTAACACAACAAAAATGGTAAGCATGAATACATACTTCTTCTGAGAGATTTTACACAAAACTATCTGGCTTTTCCACCTACTTCAACAACAAGCAAGTTTCCAGCACTAAAGTTCTTCGTTTTCCTCTCGTTTTACAGGCAGATCTTTCAGAGAGCGAAATTGAAGGTGAGTCACTGGGGCAGCAGCATCATCAACTGCAAGGGATTATCTCCCAGAGATTACCCATGCCCACAGATTAACGGGACGTGCTAATCCACCGCTGATAGATGGATGAAGAGGACATAAATCCACGATGAAGCACATCTTGATTTGGCTTGGATGTCGTCCTTCGCACTCCCTGGGAACTGTGAACACCGATTCTGTGCTATGCCTGGACATTTAAAAAATTACTCATGATGATGTGAGAAAGTGGACTTCAGCCTGCCTCCTCTGCTGAGCCGGAGCCGTACACACAAACACCACACCTGTGCTGTTACCTGTGGATAAGTTCTGTACCTGAGTAAGTGTGCCATCTCACCTGCCCGCCTGCCGGATTCCTCTACTATCTGGGTTTATATACTTCTCCGTGTCTCTACATGTTCTTTGAGCAATCACCGGGTGGGCGCTAGGATTGGAGCCCACCCCCACCCCACTCTTTTCTTCAACTTCTTCATCCGTATGTATATGTACCCTCTACGTGTACTTGTCACACGACAACGTGGTTCAGGATCAACCCTGAATGTATGTATTCTTCTACCCCATCCTGTGCACCCCTTCCCATGAAACACCCTTGGCTGGTTTTGGTTTTGTTGAATGATAGTAATGTGTAGTTTTGTTAAATGACAGTTATGGGTATATTGAGTGACGTTGGTAGTTTTTTTGAATGATAACACCGGGTATATTGGATGATATGGGTAGTTTTGCTGAAGAATATTATCGTGGGTTCATAGGGTTAGAAATAGTTCTACTGAATTATAATTGTGGGTGGGCTTAGATACAGGGTGGTGTGGACAGTTTAACTGAATATCAATCGTTGAACCATAGGGTAGTTCTTACTGAACAATAGTTTTGTGTGGGTATAGTGGTAGATATGGCTAATTTTATTCAATGACAGTTGTGAGTATATCAGGGTAGTATGGGTTTTGGTACTGAATGGTTGCTGGGCTGGGTATAGTGGGAAGTAGATGAGAATTGAATGGATGGATAGATAAGTTTTGGCACTATGTGTATTTCTCATGCCTGGGTTACCCGTAGGCTTATTGGTTGCAGCTTTTGCCTGGGAGCTGAACTCGTGTCCCACAGCAGTGCCAAAGAGTTGATAACCAATACAGGATCAGGGTGACCTACAAGTCTTACATTTCTGCCAATATAAAGAAACTAAGATACCCCTCACGAAAATATTTCACTGAAAGTTTTACTCTGAAGTCCAATGAACAAAGTTCCTTCATTTTTCTTCTTGTAATTTCTCTCTGGAGGGAATTGTTTGCATGTGTGTGAGGGAATCTGGGAACTGGGCGATGACGGGTCTAATGAGATGCTAAGTCAACTCTTGCCCCTCTCCGTAGGTGAGCGCGCTATCAGACAAGTTTGCGGTGCTAAGAGCACTCGCTCTAAGAATAAGATCGCGTTTTCACACTAGCCTGGTTCTCTTGACCATAAAAGGCACGTACCAAACACAACCTGGTTCGTAAGTAAGCTAGACGCACACACGGGCCCAGTCAGAGCACACAGAAGCGTCAATAAACAAGCATAGAAAATGGCCACAGTGTTTATCTATTAAACACTATGTTCAAGGGCACCGTTTATTTAAGCCTGGGTGCTGTGCAAAGTTGGCGTTTTGCATCTTAAAGCTCACCAGCCCTGTGAAATTACCTGAACTTCAAATGCAACTATTAGAAGCACTACATCTACTTTTATGCATTCAATATTGCACTTGTAGTGCTAAGTTAAAGACGAAACATTGAGAGAATGTTGTTATGTTAAGGGTTCTGAAATGAAAGGGTGCCTTAAGTGGTTAATGGCGTTGTTTAACATGCGTGATATAGCAAAATCGCTCAGTGCTAACATTATCAGTTCACTATAAGAAGGAAGCCCTTCTCTAAATACGATCACTAGTCATGCATTTGATTTGTCAGTAAATACCTTCTGTCTGTGGGTAGCGAGTTGGCCGAGCGAACTCTTTAAACTTAAAACTGCGCACCCTTTTAGCAGGCATGGACACTCAAGCGGTTAATAGGCGATAGGAAGTGATTACGCGCTGCAAACGTGTCCAATGGAGGGTAAATGGTGAGAGAGAGGAGTTATTTTGAAAGGACGAGCGAATATTCTAACTATCTAGCAACTTTCCTCGCTTAGTAAATCTGCTGCTATTTCTGTCCATGCCATTTGCCGGTGGCATCCATTGCACACCACGCATGCGCATTGGATATGTAATCTTATACGGCGCAAAGGTTCCCAGAATAGACTACGCTGTTAACCTGACACCGGGGCTTCGCTGACTTCGGTCAGACAAGAATACACGTATCTATGAATGGTTACTATCCTGAAAAACTATGAATGTCTGTTTCATTTTGATAGGTGTCGATTTCAGTGTATGATGGACACCGGTACATTGGAATGATGATATATGACGATGATAATATCGTCAAGTGAAAATAAATAATATCGAGGCAGTTAAAAAGATATTTTTACATCCTTAGAACTATTCTGTGAGTTTATGTCCACGAGTTGAAGTTGTGTCGAAGTCGATGACGACAGTCGCCCTACTAGTTCCTGAGCTTTCCGCAGCACAGGCAGTGGCGTGGACGGTCGGTGGCGACATAAACGGCTACATTGTAAACTATATATCATTTAAGAAATTGACGCTTGGTGTCGCTACCTTCGGTCATGCGCAGTGAAAGTTTGGCACCCCTAGCGGCTGGAGATTAAAGCAGGAAAGAAATTTATCTTCTTTACTGCACTTGTCATGCATACCTTCCAAGAGCAGGGACATGCATCTTATCCTGCCTAGAATTTAATTGAAATTTCCTTTTGAAAAACACCCAATAAAAACATACAATTTGTATTGAAAAACATACAATACAATACAATACAATAGTTCTCTATAGCGGGGTAGAAATGATATTACATTAGTTTCGGCGAGAAAACTTTGAAATATATAAGGGATGATCTCTTGACATGGGAAATCAGTTTATTCTTTAAATGGATAAAAATATGCCTGAATATACTTGCTGATTCAATTATATAATTGATTTTCCAGAAGATGGCATACATGAGAAAAAAAATTGAGGAAGTATGATTATGGAAAATATATTCCTCTTAAATGCTGACGTTGATTGATTCATATATCAAATTTGAATACTTGTAACAAAATTATATTTAACTCGAATAGTATGCTAGTTTGTGGCAAGTGTTCTAGTACAGAAATAGGTGGCTGTAAGAAACCTAATATAGCACCGAGAATTCCACTTGTGACATGTTGGGCCCGTACAGATAAGTTTCTTTTAACCTGTAGTGCGGCTGTTGACGTGAGTTTCGTTCGACATTGGAATGAGAACGAACCAATAACCTGGAAATAATGGTCCATAAAGATGCACCTTGTGTATGATATATACCTACACCAAACGAAAACCACATGTCGAGACACCGCTAAATGTCAGGTCGGGGCGTCATTACTTCAGTTCCTCTCCCCACCCCCAGAGGGCGTGCAAGGTTAACTTTCAAAAACACGCGCCGCTTATCTTCCAATGGCAAGAAAGAAGTAGCAGTTTTCTTATCAGAGGAAACCGATCCCTTCTTTTGCCGCAGCGCACGACTCTGGCCAATAAAATTCCGTGAGTTGGCTGAAACTTACGTCAGGGCGGAACCCGCGACTTGGCTGAGTTCGTCTGCAGTCGCTCGTTGAGGCCAGTTAGCAGAAGATACGCTAGTCGCGACACAAGTGCGTTAGGGGTGTGCTCTGTGCCTGTATCGTAAGCTTGTTATCCTTGGTACGGGTCCTGCTGTATTGGGAACGCACTAACTAGCGCTGTTGACTCAATCAGTGGATACAGGGCGGAAAGAGCTACTCGAGAGAAAGGCACTGTAGCGGTGAAATAAGCTTACAGGGTAAATTCAGCAGGACTGCTGCGAAATCGAGGTCAAGAGGTCCAACAAGGAGAGAGAGACAGAGAGAGGAAAGGAGAGTGATAGAGAGAGATAGCTCTGAGACAGACGATCCGTCCTTCCAAGTAGGTGTGGCCCAAACGGACGCTGCTCTACCGCTAGCACAGTACAGATCTGCCTGCACCAACAGACATAACCCGTATAGCACCACTACAACACAGCTATCACAATGACCTCACAGTTGGATTTAGAAGGAGCCGATATTGAAGGTACATGCATTACCACTGTCAGTAGTTTAATAACTAAAATACATACATATAGTAGTTATAGACGGGCCTTGAAATCTCACTGTAATGTTTACACAGCGAATCGGGAGGGATGTATATATATAAAGTTAGTGTGCATTCCGTTGGTCATAGCTTTTCCAGACTAGTAGCGTTAGTTTAAGAGTTCCACTGAGTAGCACATCTGTGTTGTTGAGAAGGGTTTGTTTGTGCATAGTTGAGGGGTAATTTGAGGGGTAGGATGGGAGGAACATAAATAGGGTAATGCGACTTGCAGCTCGCTAGGACAATGCGGAGCTATGCGGTATATTTGTTCAGTACACAATGCGCTGCTAGCCAGGCAGAAAATCACTGCGACAATGACTTAAACCTCTCTTGGGAAAGGAAGGGGGCGAGACAGTAGAGGATTTTACTATAGGGATGTATACCTGCCCCTACTAACAGAAGAACAGAGAGCGTACTATTGCAACCTACGCTACGAGATATTGTGGTAAGAAAACCACATCTTGGTGCAAACTTGCAAAGAGAAATCACCACCACTCCCTTTAATAAGGATAAAGTTGATGTGACTCAAAAACTGGGACGAATCAACAGATGTACCCGTATCTGAAATCTCCATGTTTCTTATCTTGTCTTGTACTGAGGTGGTAACTTCTCGGAATTCCAACTATCCTGAAAACATGTCTGCGCTTTTTCTGGGATGGTATTTGCTATAATTGAGCCAGACTACTGCAAGGGAACTAGTGCAGCTGCTCTGTTAAACCACAAACTCCACTAGGGAGCCGATACAGATTAATCATGCTCTCACACGGAGCTTCAGAGAACTTATCTTGTGAACATAATTAGCAAGCCCCCATGTGTCCACAATAATTATATCTAAAGATCTTTATCTAAAGTGTGAATATCTTATAATGTGTACAGTTCTGCTCTGGTCGAAGAATGTACACATTCTGGAGGTTTCACTATATTCACTTCACACGTATCCTATTGTCCTTAGAAAGATGCATTTAACAACGAATCTGCTTCTTCAGTTTTGAACTAGTTGGAAGATTTGAGATGAGGTCTTGGAATGGAATGTGGAGCATGATAAACAGAAGACCTAAAACTAAGCCTGGCAGGGAGGGAGGGGGTCTGGTCTCTAGGGAGACGGCCATCTTGCTCCCCCCCCTGCCTCCTCGTTCTTGAGGCGTGTAATAAGGTTTAATCTAAGTATGTATCCGACCTAATCACAGTCCCGCTGATATGATGATCATGTTCAAGTGGTGTAATAGTGACAAGCTATCCCAGGCCTACACGACGGCAAATACTGTCTGTGATAAGGGCTGGTGTTTTATGGTGCTAAGAGTGGGCAGGGTTGCGGGGGTGTTGTACCCGTACCATATCTCATTGGGGTAGGGTTCATCCAAGTACCCAGGGCATTTAGGGTATTTCTGACAGGAACTGGAGATAGCTCCATATAATGCAAAAACGTTTCTGTAAAACAACTACAATTGATAAGCAGGCCTTATTCTAGGAATATAACCTGTAAAATCACGTCTAATGATGAACCTATTAGCATCAGTGCAGTACAAACGTCCCCCTAGCTACCTTTTATTTGTCATTGCGTACGTTCCACCTATAATGTATAAACGCACATAACAAAAAAAACTCACAAATTGTTAAAACCTAAATATTTAATGAAATTCTAATCACAGTTCAGCCTCTAAATGGTAAAAAGGTGACGATAATCAAAGTTGCAATTCCAGATCCTAAAAAGACCAGAGCTATTATAATTGGATGTTGGAGTTCTATCCACTCACAGTATCTGAGAGAAATGCTCAAGAATAGGAGAAGCGTATGAAACAGATGACTAAGTGAAGTGAGGTTCTTTTCATTCTTCGCCTGTATATTAATATAAGGAACACCTCCACTGGTAGGAAGGTTCCTGATATTTTGGTTGAAGAAACTTGCGGCAGAAGTAACTAATACCAGCTGCCGCTTCCAACATGCTGGGATGATAATCCTCTGGTTGCTAAGGCGACCGGAGGCTGATAACCGTGATATGTTGCAGGAGGCTGGATTACTAGCACATGTGCGACCGTATGGCCTTGGAAGACACTCATCTGCACTTAGCAGAATCTCAGCCGGGCAAAAAGTTCCCTGCCCTGCCCTGTCATCGGCATCGCAGTCCTCATCTTAGAGCACCAAATGGTACGGATGTCCCGCGGGCTAGTCACAGCGCTCGTGCTACTTCCGGGATTAAGGGAAGGACGTTCCACGATTGGTCCATTTTAATACAATTAAAAAATATATTGACCTTCCTTAATTCGAATTAGCATTATAAAATACTTGAGATGGTTGAGATCAGACGATTTTTATACTAAAGGTGAATGAAGTTTCCACCAAAATATAGGCATATATATATATATATAGTTTTGTATGCTTACGGAGTCGTTAGAGTGGCTCAATAAATCAGGGATTTTCTGAATAAATGAACAGACCGGCTAGAAAATAAAAAATGCTATTTGGATGGGCAAGGAAGAAAAGATCCAATATTCGTGGAATATCACCATATCATAATTAAAGTACCTGATTTATATTTAAAGAACTGAGAAGCAGTTTGTATTTAAGTGGGATACAAATCTCCCGCACTATATGGCTATATTGTAGAGTGACTGTTTAACAGGCATGATGGAAGTGCTGAAGATAAACTTAGAAGTTTACTGACAGTGTTTGTCGTGAAACCTTTGCTATATTGTCCCACAGAGAGACTTCGTGCCAAGGGATGTGTGCTGTAGGTATATTTACCCAGAGTTCATTTCTCCTATGGAATGCTTCCTAGATATTAGCCTAGCCCTAGGCTAGGTAATTCGTTTAACTGTTTTATATCTAGTCAGAATCACATGCCATCTCAAAACTAAATCCAGTCTAATTTGGTTATATATGTGCTCACAAGAGGGCCACCATAAGGTTTGGTTTTAGCTTAAGTAGGCGTTGACTATCCTAGGCACCATTTGTGTAGAATCTTAGAAACTAAGGCCTAGGGTATGAAGTAAAAGGTAAAGGTCAGGTTACCATAGACTAGCAGCCAGTCAAGTTTAGAACACGCTATGCCAATAAAATGTCTAGGTAGTCTACCTAAGTATTAGGTGAATAAACCACCACTGTTAGGCAGTATACCCCGCGACTACCACGGCCTCATTAGATCCGGTTGGATGTAGTACGAAATATTCAGCTATGGTGGGGGTTTTAATAGGCGACAGGTCCACACAGTGGTTAACCCATTTTATAGCCCTTTGGTGTGGCATTAGCAAACATTTCCACCGTGGTATGGCAAACATTGCCACCCCTGGTCCGTCTATATACGCAAGGCCCTGAGGCTGGGGTATTCTGATGGGCGGGGCTGCCCTGATAGCTGAGTGGTCTAGCGCCTCAACATCACTTCCCCTCAGTCATGCCAAAGATCGTGACTTCATACCTAGTTCTAGGTTTGTTAGAATGTTACCAGTGCCCTTTGATATGTTGGTGGCTTTCCCCGGGTAGTTCCTAAACTGTCACATGGCTGTCACCTTTTTGCCTAAATTTGAAAGTTGCGATAAAAGAATTTCTATGTGCCGCTCTACATTTCTTCGAAGTCTGTGTTGAGAGCCTCTGCGAGTATCCTTAATATGGTAGTGGGGTTTCAGAACAGACAAGTTAGCAGTGTTCTCGGAGAGTTCGGGACAGGACCCCGTTCTTGAACAGCCAGGAATGCCCCTCCACGAGACGGAAGCTCAGTCCGTGATCTTACCTTGCCACTGAAGGTCGAATTGTTGCTATGGCAACTAGGTCATTCTGAGACCTTGCGAACTTATTTTTTGCTCGTCGGCATTTCTTAAGCTGGTGTAAAGTGCCTCGGCGTTATGTTCAAACGAGGAAACGTTGATAAGTGGTTCGCTTTTTACAAGCTAAAAATTTGACCTAGAACATCCTTGGATGTTACAGAAACCTCGCGAGAGGTTAAAAAGATGGTATGACGTCACGGGCCGTCTGATTAGGGCGAAACAATATGTTTTTGGAGAAATGGAACATGTTTAAGCCACTCTACTCCATTTTGGGCAATATGAATCTTTATTGACAGCGCGAAAAATGTATAATATCAAACATGGTAATTGAACAAGGTGTCACTACTGTGTTCTTGTTCCATGACTTTGATAAAACGATGATTGGGTCAAAATAGGTTTATCTTACATTTTTAAAATGCCAGCGGAATGCACTTGGGTATTTTTTACAGAAGTCGATTATATTTTATTACGTACAAGCATACACTTATTACAAAGGAGCCATTCTCCAAATCTTTAACAGCACACGTAGCTTTTCATTTCGTCTCCCATTCAAGGGCCATTCCTGTTATGTGTTGCAATCAATGGCATCCATTCTATATTGCAATGAAATACATGTATATCTTGATTACAAAAAAATAAGGTATGAATTCAGTCTCACGTTCTTGTGTGCCTTTTGGAGGGCTGCCTTTTGGGTTGACTCCCAATTAAACTTTCCTGTAGGCCCCAATCACTGTTGAATGGCTGCGGGTATTGTTATGTGCTTGTATTTGGAGAGCAAACATGCCTTTCCAGCCCTGTTGGCTAAACAGAACAGGAATGGAATTTGAGGGGTTGTAATGACGTCATGAATACGCCAAATGATTCATCATTCTTGAAGGTGAATGCAGTTCGTGGACAGTGTCCTAGAAATAAGCTTTTCTTGCGTGTTCCATAACTTACTGAATTTAAACGCTAATCGTTTATCATTTTACATACAACAATGTAACATTTGCTGGACCGTATTAAAGTTCCACAAAAGAATTTGAAATAGTGGACAGGATTTAGAAAATATAACCCTGTTCAATGACCTTGTAAAAAATCGAACAAGGATTGGTTTTCCGTCAGAAACTAAATTCGTTAAAAAATCAATGACCATTTGAAATGCGTTCCCCATACCGAATGGCCTTATCTATATCGTAGTCCTTCTTATTCAGTATGGATATGTATTATTGTATGATTGTATTATGAAGCCATTGTTCCAATCCACTGTGTCGCTCTCTCCTCCCTATCTCGACTTCTATTATCTGTATCATTTTATGCTCAATTACATGAAGAGACGAGAAACTATATATAAATTCCTCCTGTTTTTCCAATCCATGCATAGATTGCTCTGATAGTAATGTAGTGTTACTAAAGGTAAGGTATACTATGTAAAATAGCACACAATTTGATTTAATACCGACATTATTTAATTTGTAATGTTTGATTTTTTCCAAAAACGTGCAGATCATTACGTAGTCTTTGGTATAATGCTGTTAACACATTCATGCCAAAATACCCCAAATCGTGTGACAGTCATAATCGTTTTTTCTGATTTTTCTCAATACAAAACCAGACGAATTGTGTATAATGAATCGTATTCATTAACGTGTGAAATTCAAACGTAACCAAGTATTATAAAAAATTCGATTACAATTATGACCTAATATTTAAGTATTGTATCGTATTGTATGGCTATTGACTGTACTAATAAGGTACAAAATCATACCAAATACAGAACAAAAATTAATCATAACATAAATCAGGTATTTGACACATCGGGTCATTCTGTCAGAGCAAGCATGGTTGGAATTTCAACCCCTTTAACCAGCAGGTGGGATGGCGCCATTGCTTGTGTGGAGAGGGAGGCTGAATCCACGCACCACCAGCAGAGCCATCGAGTCTTCACAGTTTCCACTGTCGATTTATCAATTTCTTTACTCGATTTCATTCGTATTATATGCATACTCTCTAGTATAAGTTTGTTGTGTGGTTTGCTCTGTCCTTCCTCTACTTCAAACTCGCATCTCGCGATGTGCACGCCACCTATATTTCCTATCAGATACAAGATATCACTTTAATGTATTTGATTCAATCTTTACGTATCTCCTTAACATCCGAATCCTTATCCGAATACCGAACTTCACTTGATTGGTATAGATCACTTCTTCTACTGCTACTAGTGTGTGGTGTGGTTGATTCCTAACAATACACGCTTACCTTTTTGACTCTTAAGCTTTTTTCTCTACCAGTAACGCTTACATTCTTCAGTTACGGCGCTTTATATCTTGATTAACGCCTTTTACTTCGTAAAAAGTTACAACCTGGAGATAGGGAATGGCACTATAACTAACAGGAAGGAAATCTCGCGAAACATCGTGATTTATCGTGAGATCTCGTGGTTTATCGCGAAAGCTCGCATAACAAGCACTGCTTACATATTCTCGCTGGCTGCATCGCTCTCTTATTTTCTATTAGCATGAACTATGCTACAATAATAGGGCACTTTTGCCCTTAGCTTCTTCGACGCACTCTGTTTATATTCAGCACTTCTTTTCTTGGTAGCTTTCTAAAATCTTTGCTGTAAGATCTTTTAGAACTTTGCTTCAGAACCTTTGAAAGCTTATATTCTTTATTTATGCACTTTTTCGCATTTTTCTTTTAGTATATTTAGCAATCATTTTGCTGGCTCGCTGTCAAAGCAGTTAACTATTTAGAGCTTGTAATTTGGTCGCTAAATACATTTAGAATGCACTTAAAAGTTACAACGTCAATAGCGAGTTTTTACCTAGCTACGGAAACTTATGTCTGCCAAAAGAGTGTTCAAATAAAATGCAAAAAATCGTACAGTATACGATTACACTTTTATAATTTTGGATAAACTTGGGTTGTTTTTGCTAATTTCACTAGACGCTTTCAATCAAAATGGAGTTGTGTAAACATAACTATCACCCTAGCCATAATATCCGCCTAAAAGTCAACGAGATGAGCTCAGGCCAGATGTCCTAAATGGACTCAAATTTCCCCGGATTTTTCAGGGAAACAGGCTGTTCAATTACTGTTCTGGGGGCTTGACTTTGATGAATGTCCGAGCACTAATTATAAAGTAAAGTCAGCAAATGTTATTTTTCGCTAGATGACATCATTTTGTGTATTTATGAAGATCCGGCGAAGCCCCTAGGAACGAGTGTAATTTGAGCCTCTGCGGAGAAACCTCACTTTAAAAATAGCACACTGCTATCGTCTGCTGTTTGCCTTTTTAGGCTTGTTGGGTCGGCCCAATGGGGGCTGTATTGAAGTTGTTCTGCCAGCGCTTGCTTACAAGTAGGTTAGTGAAATAATGTAAATGATAGACCAAAATACAGCGCACAGAATACCTCTGTAGCAGTGGCTAAAAGCAGGCGGGTTGTGTCTAATATAAGCAACGGCAGACGGCTACTGGCTCCACTCACTCTCCAGGATTAGACTGGGAGCCTTGCTGCAAGTGTGGGCTGCTGTGTTGGAATAAAGGCCAACACACGGCGTGTAAAACCAAAATGAACAAGATAGTTCGGCGGCCTTTCGTGCCGTGTAGAAACATTAATCTTGTGCAACGTTTGTTCACTAAGATGTTTGTGCGCTGCTCGCGGCATGTAACTTGCCCCAATGGATTGCAAGTTACGGAGAATGCCATTAAATCAGCTGTAATGGATCCCTACTTGCAGAGCAGGTGATTTCACGATCCATCCAAGATGGCTGCCCCCATAACAGATAGGTCGAATCCAACAACAAGACCAATTTGCACATAACTAAATCGAGTGAAAACAATTATCAAACTACAAATTATTCATCATTCCTAGTAGAAATTCCAACTCCAAATGTAAACAGGTTTTCGCTTATATGAAGCTAATTGATCTAAATTTTCTCCTAGTTCACACATATTCATCTTAATGCAAATTTGCAATTATATATTCAATCATGTACAGTTTATCAAAATGCAACTCTGGACTATGGTTTTGGCTAGGGATTTTTATCTACACAACTTCTCCTTACCAAATTTAAAACTGAACAAAAACAACCCATGACACTTTACCATGCTAGGAAATGGAGCCTCAGTTAAGATAACCCATGCCTCTTGCTGGTTCTGGTAAGCTTGGCAAATAATTTAGTTTATATCAGCTAATAATTTGGCAATACTAGTATTTCAACGAAAGTTGTTGCTTTTTATCATCCTTAACAGTAATTCTTTCAATTCTCCCGAAAGGAAAGATGAGTAATTCTCAAGATCACAAGATGACCCGGGGATGTGTGGTTATCTAAATGACTGAGGTTCCATCAGCCGGAAAAGCCTGTCTATTGACGCGTACTCGTTGCACACAATATTGTAAGAATTGGGTCGAGGGTTTTGCTTACCCTCCTATCAGGCACAGGGCTTGCAAATGTCTCGCTTATCTCTAAATGTGTACCGGGCAAAGATGGTTCAAAGTCTGAGGTATCTAAGCGGACGGACTAGAAAGAGCATACGAGAGTTTGAGAGCAATCCCGCGAGAGTTTAAGCCATCGTGACGAAGGCGAAACAGTTCTGTCTCCCATCGAGGAGTCGGGCGATCGTTCATGCGTCATCTCAAGACCATTTAGGTGTCCAAAAGGCGGACGACTTTCTTCCGTGTGATTAAGGCTTGCGTATTTAGAGGCAACGTTAGGCTGCTTCCTTAGATATAACTAAAGCAGCGAATTCGCCTCGGTAGTTTTACGAGCGTTGCGCATGCGTTAAAGCGGCCATCAGTGTGGCTGGTAGCTAAAGAAGAGTTCCCTGTGTTTCCTAATTACCGTTTATCTCAATTTGTTTACAAGCCAAACCCCGACTAATTATCGTAGTATAGCCCTTTATAGTAGCAATACATTTGATCCCCAGGTACATAAGGTCTGCATCTTAAAGATGGAGATCTGTGGACCACGTTTTCGATTTCCAAAATCCCCCTTTTGATATTTGATACCATATATGTAGCAATCGTTCCCTAAAACCAATGAATTCCCTAACACATTTTTCGATTACCAAACTCCTTTTTAGATGTTTGAACTCATTTGATCTAGTACAACGATACCCCCCAAAACCTATGGAATATCTAACACATTCCATAACTTTTCCATTTAGTTTTCATTTTTTTGGACAACTTAACAACAACAACATTGCTACTTCATTTAAACTGTATCTCTTCGCCCCTGCTCTCTTTAAAACACAGATGTAAGAGAGGTCTTCGATCTCTTTGATTACTGGGATGGTAAGGATGGCTTCGTCGACGCGAGCAAAATTCCCGACTTCATGCGATGCATGGGTCTCAATCCAACCATTGACGTTTGCAATTCTGCTAGTGGATGCTCAGGTGACCCTAAGAAAGATAGTAAGTGTCTTTGCCCGGAACAAACCCTTGGAGTGCATAACATGTCTGCTAAAGTAGGTTGTCTAACATTTTGTCTTCAGACGCCAGAGAGGTATTCGACCTTTTTGATTTCTGGGATGGTAGGGACGGATTGGTCGATGGTTCGAAGATCGGAGATTTCATGAGGTGTTGCGGATTGAACCCCACAAACGAATGTGTTGAAAAAAATGGCGGTGCAGAAAAAATGGGTATGTAGTCCCCCCGGGTGTGTGTGATTACCCTCAACCCCGAGTGTAATTTGTTCTTTTCCTTCCTTCAGACGTAAGAGAGGTGTTTGATCTTTTTGACTTCTGGGACGGACGGGACGGTTTAGTGGATGCCGTCAAACTGGGTGACTTCATGCGGTGTTGTGGTCTCAATCCTACAAATGATTTGATTCATAAACAAGGAGGCACCAAGAAGTTAGGTAGGTATCGGGAAGCTGAGCGTTCTCGCTTCCGGTCTGCAATCTAGACGGAATGACGTAGCCAGAGTAGGAATTGCGGACCGGAAGCGACACATTTTGGGCCGCAATCGTAGAGTAGTTGCAAGTGCAGCGGACATTGTGTTAGTGACTCGCCATTAGCACTCGCCCGTCGCCAGCCAAGGACTAGCGGATGATGATGCTGCTAGCATAATCGTGCTTTCTGTAATTTCCCCGCATTTCAAAATTTCGTTTGTGTGTCAAATATGTAAAGCTTTTTTTTATAATTTCAAATCCCAATCCTTTTTTGTGAATATTTGTAAGCTTTTCTCTTTGTTTATTCTCGTATTCAGTTTTCGTTTCATCCGGTCATTGGGATGGCCTAAAGGGTTTACTGACCGCATTTAGCTTATGGCTTTTGATGCAAAAACTTTTTATAATTTCCCAGGCGAACACTCTGTCGATTTGGCCCAAGGGTTCCCGAAAATAAACAATTCGGAAGAATCCCAGTTTCCTTTTCTTTAATGTTCATAATATGTAGTTTCAGAGATGTCATCACTATAGCAGCTGATTTAATGAAATCTATAAGGTAAAGTGAATCTTCCCGACCCTTCTTAGTTTTCTCCCGTTTTGGTCGTAACCCGAACCCTCAATTGATTTCACGTAAAATCATTCACATAACGTCCTTGACCTATTCAAACCTTTTTTCAAACCTTCCTCTACCCCACTTCGGAAATGCTTTTTCAAATTGTTGAAATTGAAAATATCCAACCCTTCCTCTGGTTTTCTATCCTAGCGTTGAACCCTTCGTAATCAAATATATTCAGATCCTTTGCCGCTATAGTACCCAGGGCCTTCCTCACTCATGCATGGCACCTTAGAACGTCATTTCCGCCACTCTGCGCATGCGCATGATATGCCCACAATGCATTGCGGTCCACAGGACCAATAGTAGATTATGCTTCACGCGTTTCATTCATGTGCTATTGAATATTTCGTTGCTAAACATTTAAGTGTTATTATATAAGGCAATTCCCTCTAAAATAAGGTCGTAAACTAACTACTTTTTACTTTTCCATCTTAGGAGTTAGGACAGTGTCTTATTTATCATTTCCACTCATTTGCAATAGACACAGAGGAGTGCATTGTCTCTCAGACTACACCAAAAGCTTGGATTTTAATTGATCTCAAGTATATTTTCGTCTTCCCTTTCTCTTGGCCTTCAGCGCATGATAGCATTGCGAAGCCATATGTTTACATAGATAGTCTGAATTGTAGGTCAAAAAAGTCATGATCTTAAAATGAACTGCACTAATATGGATGTGGGAATTGCATCCCTTAGCAGTGTGACATGTGTGTTGTATACATGTTTTATCCGATTTTTAAGCCTTACGCGATATGTTAGTGACACACTGGTGTCTGTCTGTGTGTCGTCGTGACATTGTGTGTTGTTTGTGAAGAACACGTAAGTTGTGAAGTTGGTTCTCAAAAACGAACCTAACGCCAATATATGTCTGTACTGTATACATCTATATTTCAAGACACATTGATGATTATGGATGGTATCATTACTTAGAGCATAGAGCATAGCAATTAAGCCATAAGAACGAAAACGGAGAAGAGACAGGTATCCATATTGAACTGATATTCTGACGGCAAATAATGAAAAAATGATTTCAAATAAGGATATCAAAAGGCGCTGTCACTACCCATCTGTAGGCTATCTGTAGGAAGATGATCAGAAGCAAGAATACATCTTTAATCTCTTGTTGACTAGATCTTTATATTGGTCATGGAGGGGCGGCCTCCAGGGCTGAGCGGACGTTTGTGTTATCCATTTAGTCCCCGCTGGTCTAGACGTCTCTCCAGTACACAAAGGTCGATTCCACCTTAGTAGGGCTATGACATAGACGTCACGTGACTGGTGCCCGGCAGCACGTGATCCCTGAACACTAGGGGCGCCTCCATGTTCAGGCGGTCTGATGCATTGTATTTTGCGTCTTTATAACACTATCCACGTATCATCTGCAGAAGACAGGATGTGTATGTGTGCTTTCCTCATTACTTCATTTGCTCTGTCTGCAACATCAAAGATCTTCACAGAGAAAGTAAACAACCTCCACCCATTTCCTCTCAAAAAGAAGTAGTGAAGTAGTGATCAGTGATTGCTATTTTCAATTCATTGCTATCCTTAACTATAAGCAAATTGTATATATATATATATATATATATATATATATATATATATATATATATATATATATATATATATATATATATATATTAGTATATATATTAGTATATATATATATATATATATTAGTATATATATATATATATATATATATATATATATATATATATATATATATATATATATATATATATATATATATATATATACTGTATATTGTATACTCTCTGTCCGTCTGATTTTCTGATCAACTTGTCTCAATATATCGATAATTCTATTCATACATTGAAGGTTCTGTCATGTTTAGCAGATGACATGACATACATGGTGATACATGGGTTAAGAAGATCTCTCTAAATGTTTATATTTATACACACACTGGGCTGTGCATTCCTGTGCCCTGTGAATGCTGTAAGTTACAGCACACTGGCTCAGTCAGAGCCGGCACCACAGCCACACAGCTAAATATGCAGAGGAAAGTGGGCGGTCGGCAGGCAGGTCCTGTTTCATCTTGGGTTATTCTGGGGTTGCTGGTTCAGATAACCGTCTCTGCCCCACAGACGTGTTTGTTCTAGCGATGGGTGGTAGTTGATTACTTGCCCATGGCTATTTAGGTCGCTGGTATCTTCCATATGCTTCATCTTGCAACACGCATACCGGCTGACCTAAAATCGTCCGGCCATTTTGGGAACAATCCCACAATGCACCGGGCTGGTCTCAGCTCATCTGCGGCCCTATGACCATTAGCACTATCTTAAACACTCTGGTTATTTTGGTCCACTGACAGATAACACAGTACTTGGGTAGTTGCTAGGAATATATGCTGTCTACATTGCAATTCTGGTCAAAAGCCATCTTTGAGACAAGGGCATTATCATTCGAATACGTTTCTTAGTCATTCCCATCATTTCCTTTGGAAGCAATGGCTTATTTAGATAATTTAGTTCCTTTAAAACGCCATAGATAGAAATTGTCATCAAGGTTCTATGTTTAAGCTATCATTTGACGGAGACCAGCGTTTCGTTTAGTCTCCATGGCGTGATGGTTTTCTGTTAATATCAATCTCATTATTCCTAATACACGATACCAAGTACATTCTGAACGTGCGGAGATATATTCTGCTCGAAACAGTTTTACTTTGGAAACAAATACTGTAAATCACTTAAATATGGCGCGAACATTAAATAGCGCAATTACGATACTGGCCTGGATAGCGTGATCTAGGTATAGCGGTGAAAGGGAACAGCAGCAGCAATTTCAATTAAGAATTTTATAAAAACGGCAATTTTACAATAGCGCATATGGGCAGAGCGCTATTATCGCTATCTTATTGTTCCCGCTATACTTAAGTGATTTACAGTAGCTACCGAAAGTTACTATCTCTTTCATCATGACCAGCCGGTTTTTTCTGTTTTTAGCAAATCACACTTTCTTTGGTGTTTCTCTGTTTTTCACTTTTATTCTTAATTCTCCTTTTCTTGAAATTCTCACGAGTCGTGTTTCGTGTACGGTGCCATTGACTGAAAGAGATCGCAGCTCTTCGGCGACATACCGTTAATGCATTCTTTACCCAGATATACAGCGACACCTAGAACCCTGTTTGAGAACTAGACCTGATTGTTCACACTGCCTATTAAAGGATTCCTCTGGCGATGTCACCAATAACCCTCCATCCTGGTGTTCCCCTTTAATTCCTGTTACTCTATCGAGCCATAGGAGTTTGACGGCATGTCCCCTAAAACTGCCCCAACCCCGAGTTCTCATCTACGTTCTTCTACCCTCACCATTCAATCTACCTTGTAGCACCCCTTCAGAGATATTTCCAACGCCAAGAACGCCACCTAGCGGTGAGAAGGTGAGTGACAGCATGGCCACTTGACCATTCATACAGTCCGTTCTAAATCTATGCACATCTTATTTATTGTAGGTCGCTGTAGTATCCAGACGCCTGCGGAAAGTAGCAAACGCGCTATTAAAGACATTCCATCATTGTACTTAGTGTAAAAGTCATCGTGTTAGTTTAAACTGAATTTTGTACTATTACGTCGTTATCAAAGTCACGTCTGAAATCTCGTCATGTCGAGAATTTTAAATGTTTTTTTTGTCTTTAGGAGTTTTTTGTATTGTATACGTAAGATATGTTTGTCGATGATTGCCAATATCAGTGTGAATGCTATCTGGCTTTTTAGATACTGCATCACTTAAGTAGGTTTAAGCTGAGCTAGGCTTGCGAGTATGTAGGCATTACGTAGATCAAACACTGCCAGCTTCTTATGTACACGTCAAATATTTTTTTAGAATATATAAATTTTAGACTTAAGTATGGGTTAAGTTTAGCTGCATTCGCCGTCCACCTCTAACCGTTGAACAGATTCTGGAAGTTTCACGCTTTCCTCGTTTTAGGTGAGAAACAATTCAAATTCGAAGAAATTCTACCAATCTTCAAAGTAGTCAGCGAAGACAAAGACACAGGCACGTTCGCCGACTTTATGGAAGCTATGAAAACCTTCGACAGAGAGGGCCTTGGTTTCATCTCATCAGCAGAATTAAGGAACGTTTTGACAGCTATGGGTACGTACTTTCCCCCAAACACTTGAACAAGATTTTTCTTACGCTATGTTAGTGTATATGCTACATTGTGGTATGAATTTCATATGCAAAAAAGAACTCAATTCTCAATATAGTAGTATTGTATGTGTATTGACTGTACGTATACATAGTACACATTCATGTCAATACAAATTATACGGTATGAATCAACATAACGGAACAATAAATTTTACAGAACATGACTGGTCAAGGATATATATCTGCGTATCTATCTTGGATTAGGAGATAACTATTAATAAGGTTGTTAGGTTGATACAGACAGTATCTTTAGTATTCAAGGAGACAGATATAAACCTACAACACTTATCTCTATCCTCTTATTACGTCTCATCCACTTAAGTGCCTGTAGATACTTTTCTTAAAGGCCCTTGCTGCAAAAGGAATCAAGTTCTAGACGATTTTGAAATTTTTGTATAAACACTTGGGCCACAAGGCAGAGTATATGAATTGTAGAAAATCACACCCTGGCATTTGCACATGCGTATTTTAAAACAATCCTTATATGTTCTACTGCATTTTTCAGGTGAGCGCCTAACTGATGCAGAAGTTGACTTTATCCTTAAACACACAGAAACCCACGAAGATATCGACGGAAATATAAAATACGAAGGTAAGATGAATTACTGATATCAAAATATGGCTCTAAAGCCAAGCTGTACGATATAGACACATCATGAAACCTGGCAATACGTTACCCTTTTGATTCACAGTACCATGTTTGGTTTCATTGGCTAAAATGTTTTCATTGACTTAATCTTTCACAATAGTCAAGCATAGAAAATGCATCTTTATATACAGATAGTATTTTTTCTAGGAAGGTGTTTGTAATTTTGCCTATTGTTACCTTTCAAACATCTTAACTGCACCGCCGTAGTGTTGGAAAAGATTTATATCAATTTTTCACTACCCTTTTGCCTTTCCATATTTAACTGAATTCCTTCACAATTTATTTCAGAATTCATCAAGAAAGTATTGGCTGGCCCAGACGCCAAGTAAATCCGATCACCTCAATGACGTCAATATTCCAGAAAAATACACATGATCCAGCAACTACTACAAAAACAACAACAACAACAATGTGAAAGAGATAATGAATAACAACAACAAAAAAGCCTTCGCAGTTGTATTTTTATATTTTGGGCATTTTTTTTCGTTTTTTCGACTGATCCTCTTAGAACAGACAAAAGTTTCCCTTGAGTCGAAGTGAATGGATGAGTATAAAGCTAGAGTTGCGCCGCTGTGAACGTTATTTATAATATAAACCCCACACCCTTTTGTATTGTATTATATTGTATACCTTGGTTTCGAGTCTTTGAGGGCGTCGGGCCGTTTCGGAATATTTTGTCGGTTCTAAGTTCACACAGAGAGCCCCCCTTAGTTAGTACAAACAACTCAGATTGTAAGTATACGTCGCTATCATTTCTATCAACTCTTCAGGCCGTATATTACGGTTTTCCTTGTGATTCTGTTTTTTTTTGTTGCACACTTCCGGCTATAGTAAAGTTATGACTCCACCCATCTTGTATGGATAGCGCAATGCCTTTTCCCCCAACTCAAAAATTCTGACATTCGTTTAAATATTAATTTATACAGAGTTGATAATATGTGATTGTCACATCTTCCATCGATGGAAACAGGCGGTCACTCACCATGACGTCACGCTCGAACCACACATGACGTAGTGCACCTCGCATAGACCGAATCGTTGTCTGAGATCGTCTTCGGATGGTAGTCTGGACTTTTCGTCTGAAACGCTTTGCGTCTGGTGACGTCATCGGAAGAGACTGCCTGTGCATATTGTGTGTGCAGATTTGCGGACATCTTTATGGTTGCCTAGGGAACCGGGATCCTTCCTCATTACGCCAATAGGTGGCGTCCGGGTAAAATGAACAGGAACAGCGTTTGTGAAGTACTTCAAAAGAATATATAAAAGTGTTGAGCCAGTGGTCTTGAGAAGTGGACTCTTAAAGAGGTCGCCAGGTGGAAAAAGGAGTTATAGAACACCTGAAGAAAGGAGGTATTAAGTCGAAACCGCGGCGTCGTGGTTTAATGTCAGCCGCTGCCGCCAGGGGCTGCACCGTCGCCTCCTAGCCCATGGGTACTAGGGTTGGATCCCCGATAAGATTTTGTATCTATACTACATCTGTACGGATGCATCGTATCAGTAAAAATGTCCGCTTTCCGTAATATTGTGTTTGTTTTTTATTTATCCCTGAAATGTAACACTTGCCCCTTCCAACACATGAAGTCCTAGATAAAGGAGACATTTCCAGTTAGTCCTGAGTCACTTCTACTACTGTAGTCATTTTTGTTTGGAGAGTACAATATCTTAGATTTTTCAAAAAGATATTGCTGTTTCCATTAGATTCAAGAATCACTATATGTACGTATAAACATGGTTTATTTCATTAGTTGTGTTCAAAGTTACACGGCCATGCGTGCACACGAGATCTAAATCGACTTGAGCGAATAGGTCACGTCAGAGAAATACATCCCCTTGATCCGCAACCCCATATGTACTGCATGCTAGCCTCTACGGCATCTGCGCCTCGAGCTACGCGCTGTAGCCTGGGGTTGTATTGGTCACGTGATCTGTGCACGACTGGCTGGCTGGGGGATGTTATCCTATCTAGGTCAGATAGTGAGAGGCAGCGAAATTTGATGATTCATGACCAGCGCCCACTCCCTGTCTACTTCTCTCAGGTCACGTGATGATCTATACTTTCTTCAAGTCGCATGTTTCATTGGTTTAAGAATTTCTCTAGGATTAAGACGTTTACCAAACGACATTCAAAAATCCGCTTTAATGACCATTCATATGCCAATGTTTTGGTTATAAACGCACAATTTAGGAATACGCCATGATTCATTGCCATACGGCATTTAACCCATTAATACCCAACCTGACAATTCTGATGAAATCATCTGGGCAAAAGCATAATTGTATTAATATATTTGAAGGAGAAATGTTATCAAAATACTACCAACAAAGTTCCTTCAAATATTGTGAAAAATAATTCTGAATTCCCAAGTTATTGTCAGAAGTATCACTGGTCCATACAACAATTTCAAAAGGAAGTCTTGAGCATGAATGTTTTAAACAACAATCAATTTTCTATAAAACTTATCTTCACTTATCATCGTTTATTAACCCCTCCAATGCTGAGGTTACTTTTGTCAAAAACACACGGATGAAAAAACTTTTGAAAACTATCCAAACTCTGTCATGTTGGTATTCGTTAGATAGGCCCCACTGAATACTCTTAGATGAGTACCTATATGCAGGGGTTAAGTCATTTTCAGCTTCTTATGTCAATTTGTTTTGGCAAAATTACCTTCCAGCTGCACTATGGAAATAAATTTCTAACTTTTAGTGTATATATCCTGTGTCTGGTTAGAATTCTATTGCATAGCAGTTAATGACGCTCCAACTAGTTACCTTTATATATGATTTTTTTGTATGCCAAATGCTATGTAATACACATCGTACTAGACCGAACAAAATCAAATCAAATCAAATCAAATCTATAAAGAAAACAATGCGTGGACGAATGAGCAAATAACATTCCTTTCTGGTGTGCATAACTAGTCCACCACTAACCTCTTCTCCCTACATCAACAGAATACTTAAAAGGTACATTGTCCATGCAACTCATTCACTTGAATACTCGTAGATGGAACCAATAGAACAACGATCATATGTCAGCTACCTGCAAGGCAGCTTGGTGTAATGGGGCAGATGAGGTGAATCAGCTTACGTCTGGTGCTTAATCCTAGCCCAATCAAATTACTTTTCACTTTTAAAATTGTCCATATTACCTTGCCTTAAAAGTGTAACGACTGAAATCTGAGTGTATCCCATTTTAGTTCTTCACATGCTCACCAGGTGGCCAACGTGAGATCTTTTAATTCATTTTCTGCTATATTTAAGCAGTCTCATGATTAAACAGGTAAAAGTTTTCGAAAAATCCGGCCTCCTCAGAGAAAACCACTTCTTTCCCCAGGTCACAGGTAACTCTCTCACATGTATGCCCTGAGCAGAATTCGAACCAAGCATTGGTGAGAGATAAGAAGTAATAAAAAAAAAAAATTAATAATAATAATAATAATAATAATAATAATAATTGGAATTAATAATAATAATAATAATAATAATAATAATAATAATAATAATAATAATAATAATAATAATGATAATAATAATAAGTAGTAGTAGTCAGTAACATCCCCTATGCCGATCGACTATCAGGGCAAGACTCAATGCATACTAGTATTTGATCCAGTATGTTGGCCAGACATAGGCTATCTATATGATCATTATGGCGTAGGCTACCCCTGGTCAAACGTGCCTCTAGAAATGCCCACCCCTGTGGATAGGTGGCGCTGCTGCAGTTGTCAGTGAAGTATATCACACAGATAACAATTCTCCTAGTGCAAAGTTATAAACAAAGAAAGCAGGCCACGTGTCCTAATATAGGTTTAAGCATTGGCAAATACAATAGGATAAAAAAAACTCCAAGGTCTATATAAGATAGCTTTCCCTGAGTTGGTATGATTAACAGACATATAACTATATCGTATGTATAAGTGTGTGTATGATAATACCTGGTCAAATATAAGCCATCATGATTTCTTAGATATTACTTACTATATATTTGAGATAATGATTGCAGTGATCTGGATTCGAGATACATTGTATATCTGTTCTTTATACTTTATGCCACCCGGGTTATGTCTTGTTGTTCCAATTAATATACAAGCAGTATGAATGTGGAAAAGAATGCATCGTTACGAAAGGAGCCAACAACCTAAACTGCCCTGATTGACTGAGTGTTCTATCACACGCCATATAGGTGGCACCAAAGTGGCAAAAAATGTAATTCGCAAACGGAAGTGAAGCTTTGGAGCCACCTGTATGGACGGCATGACCGATGACCCCCCTTTTATATAAGATATTCAAAGGGGACCTAACGGAAAAACCTATGCAAGGTCTGATGAAATTCTTACTGTAGTGTATTTTTTTTATGATGGACTTTCAATTTTAGACGTTAAGTTTGCAAATCTACTGCCACATTGGCGCCACCTACATGGACGGGGTGGCTGAAGGCCCCCTTTTTATTTTGGATTTTGAAACTGAAGGGGATCAGACATTCATAGCTTATGCAAAGTTAATGGATTTCTGACAGTGCAGTATCTTTTAAATGGACTTAAAGTTTTGGATGCAACTGTCACCTTGTCGAATACTGTACAATGCCTTTAACTGCGAAGATTGAGTCAATTATGTCGATTTTTTTTTCAAACACGTCAATAATTTTCTGAGAAAAGTCTTTAGATATCCTACTATCAGAAATGACAGGCGTTCATTAGTCTTTTGAGTATTGGTGTAGCATTGCGCATTAGTTTTTGCTTTCTGTAATCAGTGTCGAACCTTAGAAATATAGACACACGTGATCGACCTTCGTGGTCGAACCTTGGATTAAGAAAAGAATGGATATGTAGCGAGAGAGCAATTACTATATGCCCTGTAGTTACATGCTGGACTCATGCCAGGAGTACCAGATAAGGCAGCAGCAAGAGGTCACGTGGGAACAAGGACCAATCAGGGCTCTCGCATCGATTACATTACAGAGAAACCTTATCTCCACCACCAGCTGGGGGTGCCCAGAGCACCAATTAGCGGCTATTAGTGGACACTGGTTGAGGCTAGCATGTTCAGGTTGACCGGCTGGTTTCGAATCCACTTGTGTTTGGTCATCTAAGGTCGAACAGTCAACTGAACAGTGACAAATTACAGCTTATTGAGGCCATTACATGCTGACATCTATTGAGGATTTACCACACTACTCCGCTCACTACACGTGCCAGTGAGTTACTCAAAAAAGCCAAGCGAAATCGATACAGGGTGAATGGAAATATAATCATCAAAATTCAAAGCGTTGAGATAATTGAAGAGATGTATAGTACACACTCTTGCAAGTGAATCTCCTATTTTCATGTAATCATCGTTATCTTGAATTTAAATTAATATAATCGGGAGACCCTTTCACAGTATAGGCATCAACCACTCGTTAATTAATCCGAGTGGTGATATATGACTACCCATCTGTACATATTGTTATAGCAAGGTAGTCCTTTTGATTTGTGAAATCAGCTAACGCTTTCTATCTTTTATTTATTTGTATTATTTATCAATTATATATGCTTTTGTAATAGAAATATTACAGTCAATAAACATATATTCACTGAACGAAACACTAAGACGAGTGTTTGTGGCTGAGCCGATAAATACGTCAGAATCACGACTATTGGATGTAATCCTGGCAATCAACATCACAGCAGTGCCAAGAGGCCTGTTATTGGTGCCTACAAATCTTCCATTTGATAAATGAAAATGCTGTCATACGTCGACTTTCCGAATCATTTTTTGATTCCAACCTATTTAAGGGGGCTCGGGACCTTCGTTCTTTAATTGAGACTTCCATGTAAAGATTGACCAATATCTTGGTCATTGTACAAGAAAACCCCAATAAACTATATATTTTATGAGAGCTGAGAATCTGGAGAGGTCAAATATTCTAAACATGTTTATGATACCATCACAGTTCCCTGGGGGTGGGGCCTAAAGACAGTGATGCGGATTTCTAGTACATATGTTTTTGCAAAGTACCTCCTGGCTTCAATAAAGGTTTAACACAGTTGATATTTATATATCATATAGAAAACATCCTTGAGCAAATTCTACTTTTTCATTTTTTTAAATTTTTGTTCCTAAAGGAATTTACAGCAAGTTAAAGTTGTGATCAATATTTTTTTGTTGAATCTTACCTTTCTTCATTTTTGAAGTTGAATTAAGAAACAACTAGAGCAGATATAAAAAAAATGAAAGACTAGAATCTGCCCAAGGATGGTTTTGGTCATGTATTAAAATCTCAGCATTCTAAGATCACTATTGAATGAATGGGGGCCTTTTAAAAATGAGAAGTATGGTGATTTCAGAAAGCCTTCAAACCAGCTGTTAAAGCCAGCCCTGCATATCATACAGCCTATTATGATGTTCTGCCCCTTTATGCAACTTTTAAGGATAATTTGGAATAAGAATATGATTTGCATGTATTGGTAGAATAGTTTGAATGTTTGATAGTTCACTTGGTACCTCAATTACTGGAATAAAAAGGGATTTTTAGCAAATATTTGGAGGTTTCTACTGGTAGAGGCTGGACCCCCTAGTGAGCACTCCTCCCCCCAGCTGATAAGGAAAGATAAGAGACTATTACTGACTGCTGTCTAAGCTTTCTATAACTTGCACTATGAATGGTTAGTGAATTCTCAGATTCCTCTTCCTCTAATGTATCCAAATCTTCTGGTACAGAAGATTTTTCATGCCATTCAAACCCCCTCTTTCTCTTCCTTTTGGATCTATTTCCCATTGTAAGAATACATTAAGACTCTGCACTGTCCAGGGATCAGCATCTAAATGTTCTCTCCTAACCATACAGGAAACCCTCTTCACCTAGGTAAGATATCCCAAACATCCTGCCAATCACACACCAGAATATATCTGGAGCATTTGATTGGTTTTACCTGAACTGTCTGACCTTCACCTATAAAGCAAGACAGCTGATGCACAAGAATTACACCTTTTATTCAATACCCTAATTGCAATGCAATCATTGCTCAGTGCCTGTTTCCTGGGTAGCAGGATACTCCCATTTGATACAATACACATTGTGGTCCTGGCCAGGAACTGTAACCCCCAATTTACACCCATCAGCCAGTAAAGCACACTCCCAGGAGATCAGATAAGGAAAGGATATCAAGATCTTAGATAAACATCCCAGCTGGGTGCCTGAGGATGTTCTCTCCACTAGCAGTCAACTTTTACAAAAGTCCTGTTTTTTTGTCATTTGTAGATCTAGTAGAGAGTTCTAATTCCAAAGAATAAGTAGCAAACCTTTTCAGCTCTCACATATCAAAATAACAAAAAAATGCCCTATTTAAAGGTGCGAAGGTCCTGTGCCCCCTTAATCCTTAGTCCATTTATCGAATACATATAGGCAATTGGTATTGGAAATTGTTTTTTTCTTCTTGGGGGGGGGGGGGGGGGGGTTCTACCACTACTACCACACTATTAACTTTGATTATCATATTGTAGTGATTGCCATGATTAATGATCACTACAATGATATGTTATCGTCTCTACTAACTTTTCCAGCTAGTTTAGTAAAATGTGAATGCGTGTGTATGTATTTTATTGACTACAGCATCAGCTATAAAAGTACAGCACATCGAAATATAGGGTGGTAATATAACATCAATCACAAAAGCATAATATAAATCAGGGTTTTATGTACACCGGGGTTATAACAAAAAAAGGGGAAAAAAGAAAAAATATTTAGAAGACTGATTACATTTATTGAACTCTCTATGGTGACATGCCAGAGTCTATCGCTAACTCCCAAACTTGCTTTAGTTGATAACTTGTCCGCTAGTAGGTGCTAGTGTTCATCGACAGCTGACCGTTTTCGATACGGCTGTCCTATCAGAAAATGTCTTTTGATAGACGTTTTGGTTGCTGATTATACCCTAGTTAATATGCATATAACCGAATACGAAACCCAAGTGAAAACTAAACAATTTCTTATTATTGGTCTCTTAAACTATTTGGACCATTTAGATCTGTCCAATGCTTATATGTATGTTGGTGTCGGCAATCCTCATTTTCAAAATCATAAAAATGCAAAAGATATATGATGAATGCAAGACAAATCAACATTAAGAACATTAAAATAGTTTTGTTTTTATTCTGCAATGCATATAGAAATGGAAATAGATTGTATTAAATATATTCTAACAAATAACTCTTGGCTTTAAAATGAGTATGTCTAAAATATGCAATAGTCAGTATCCATAAACAGTTTATGGAATAAAGTTAAGCGTTTCCCATCTTCTGATTCTGTTATCTTCCTCATTCCTTCTTTCTTGGTTAAGATATATATATATATATATATATATATATATATATATATATATATATATATATATATATATATATATATATATATATATATATATATATATATATATATATATATATATATACATACATATACATATATATATATATATATATATATATATATATATATATATATATATATATATATATATATATATATATATATATATATATATATATATATAGATTGATGTTTGGTATGGTATGTTTGAGTTTATCTTTGTAGATGGTCCTCCTTGCTATTAAGATGTCATATATATATATCTATGTATATATATATATATGTGTGTTTATATATATATATATATATATATATATATATATATATATATATATATATATATATATATATATATATATATATATATATATATATATATATATATATATATATATATATATATATATATATATATATATATATATATATATATATATATATATATATATATATATATATATATATATATATATATATCAGGAGAATAGATTCACTTTTAATATATATTGTAATGTATAAAATGCACTGCTCGAAAGCAGACTATGGGACCAAAACATACCAAACATTCTTAAAACCAACCTCCATACCGGGACACCATTGAAAAGATGGTCCATAAAGGGGGACAACAGGGAGACGGTTGATCATCATATGGTAAAATATGGCTATATACAATAAAAGTGTGTGCTTATGTTTATCATTTAATTTATTCAACATCATTAACGGTTACAGTTCTTCTGTTTGGAAATACATGTACAGATTGAATGCCGATAATGAGTTACTTTCCTTATTTTTTATATATACATAATTCAGAAGGATACATGCTAATTCGTTGAATAAATCACAGAAAAGAAACTACTATTTACCACCTTCTTCGTAAAAGTACTTTTTATAAAATAAAACTGTCCTATACATAGTGATTTCGCCTAATAGTTATAGTAATGGCCATGATAATGGGCTGGTCGGATTCTTGCCAATATCATACAAGTTCAGTGTAGCTTGGAAATCAGTGAACAGTTGATTTGTCATTTCAGTTATTACCCCAACAGATTGCCCAACGGGTGGATAACTACCTTGTGACCATGGCCAAAGCTTGAGATACTGTATATAAGAAATGCTTATAAGTAAGGAAACACAACGACAACATAAAACAACATTGCATAATCGGTCACTACTAGATGCGTTGAAGCTTTGATTTTAAGTGTTACATGCTTCCTTCACTGTCATCTGTCAGAATATTTACAAAGCATTTGTGTGATAATAGAAATATGTACAAACGCCCTTTCGTTTTTACACAAAAAATATGACCCATCGGAAAAAGATATTCAAAATAATATTTCGGTTCCGTATGAACACCCTAGCGGCGGCTGGTGAAGTTAAACCAGACCTAAACATTCAATACAATAGAACCCTTTCTAAAACACCATGCAGTAAGACATGGTGAAAAACTCTGAAATCTCAAAAATGGTCTTTTATACATGTATTCACAAAAGGTATAAGATTGACATACTCTTCTCCTTGGACATTTTGATACCGAATTATACAGACAGGCGGTGTTGATAAACAAGTGGCCACACTAAGTCAACCCTGGAATAAATGCCACTTTCCTCATATAAAATGGCTATTAAAATACCAGTTATACAGTAGTGTGGATTCATATATCACTCAAGTTATTTTTCCATAAACACTTATAGTAGTAATAGAATCATCTGTCCCAGCAATAATTTCTGTCCTAAACTTTCGCCATCATGGAAAACGTGAAGACTAGTTTGTTTTGCTTAATCTGCAAGGGAAGAAAGAAAACAAGAACGGGTGAGATATCAGAAAGATATACATGAGTGTCATGACACGAACTTTGAAAGGATTTCAATTGATCAAAGCTTCATGATCCATTTGAAGTTTTATCAAGTATTTGAGAAACTCTCCAGTTTATATGATTCAGACGTGTGTACTCTATCAAACAAAGCTTTAATAAGTTTAACATTATGCAGACAGATAGTTATTGCATAACAGACAATGTCCAGGTATCTTAATTAAATGATTTTAAACAAAAGCTACAACTTAACACAATGCCATAAACTACTACTACTACTACTACTACTACTACTACTACTACTACTACTACTACTACTACTACTACTACTACTACTACTACTACTACTACTACTGTCAACATCTATTACTGAAGATGATTATGGTGATGATCATGAAAAAGATAATAATAATAATAATAATAATAATAATAATAATAATAATAATAATAATAATAATAATAACAAGGATAATGATAATAATAATAATGATAATGATGATAATAATACTAATGATAATTATAATGATAAGAAGAAGAAAAAGAAGTGGATGAACAATAATAATAATAATAATAATAATAATAATAATAATAATAATAATAATAATAATAATAATAATAATAATAACAATAATAATAATAATGATAATAATAATAATAATGATAATAATAATGATAATAATAATAATCATAGAAATAATAATAAACATAGAAATAATAATGTAATGATAATAACAAGTAAGCTTTTACTAACCTTTATTTGATCTAGTGCAATTAGTCCGAAGCGCAGTATGATGCCATTAAGTGGCGACTCAAAATATAATCGGTGGCCTGAAACTTCAAAAACAAAACTTCTTTCTCCGCATCATTTGTCGCCTCTGGAAACACACAAAAATACTTGAGAGAAGTCGTCCTCAATTCAGGTGAGACTATTAGTATATGTAACAACAAGATAAGGGAAAGGGTAG
>OZ012698.1:31238663-31253663 GCA_963942565.1 Maea johnstoni
AAGCGTTATTTATCCTGCCTCTACAGAAGGAATATATCTTACATCTAACATTAATCTACCTGTCTGTCTGTCTGTGTTTCTATCGATCTATGTGTGAGCACACACACACATACATACATACATACATTCATACATACATGTATATATACATACAGATAGATAGGTATATAGATAAAAGAGATATATAGATAAATGATGCAGTTTATAAACTGCAGTTTATGTCATGATGCAGTCAATAGTTTTTTTTAAAATTTTATACCCCCCTTAAAAAAAGGGTAGTGAACATTAAAAGTCGCTTATTTTCTCTCCCCCCCCCCCAAAAAAAAAACGTTCGTGAAAATAAAGATGTTTTTCATTTTCAATTCCCACAACAAGTTTTTTTATTATCTTTTTCGCATGGTCGGGAAAAAATAAAGTTTTATTCTCTGTCTCCCCAAAACGGTCGTGAAAATAAAAAGTTATTTATTTGCTATTTGACGCTTGGTCCACCGTAATATATATATATATATATATATATATATATATATATATATATATATATATATATATATATATATATATATATATATATATATATATATATATATATATATATATATATATATATATATATATATATATATAAATATATACATATAAATATATATATATATATAAATATATATATATATATAAATATATATATATATATATATATATATATATATATATATATATATATATATATATATATATATATATATATATATATGTATATATATATGTATATGTATATATATATATATATATATATATATATATTTATATATATACATATATATATATACATGTATATACGTATGTACATACATACATACATGCAAACATACCTACATACATATATACATACATACATACATACATACATACGTATGTACATACATACATACATGCAAACATACATACATACATATGTACATACATACATACATACATACATACATACATACATACATACATACATACATACGTACATACATACATACATACATTCATACATACATACAAACTTGCTTATCGGAGTGAGACATTATTCCTCTACAATGTCAGAGGTAATTTTGCGGGTAAAAGTGCCATTAAAACGTTTGATATATCTTCTCCGTATGATACGGAGAATGTCTCAAGACGGAAAATATACGGAACTTTCGAGAAACGAATTTTCCTAGTTCCGTATATCGTCCGTAATTGGCTTTTTTCCATATGATACGGAGTCGTTTTTTACGATTGTACGAGAAACGGCGCCCACGGACGTGAACAGGTCCAAGTAAATTGAGAGGACCTTTGGAATAAGAACACCTACTAATTTGAACACTTTAAACCCTTTGATCGGTCCACGGCGTCCACACGGGGCCACCGTTGACATATTTACTATAATTTCCTCCAGTCGGTAAATTGATGAATTCCCACTTCACACACACGCACACATAACGAAATCTCATCCGCAAAGTCAGCGCCAACGGGAAAGGTGGTAGGACTATGCCATTATTCAAGAGTCTTTATCTTTGCTAGAAGAATAAATGAATTAAGGGGCCTTCTGTACTATTCAAATGCACACGCATCCGGGGGGGGGGGGGGGGGGGGGGGCATTTGGGTATTTAGGGGGGCGCATACGCTCGTTATCAAAATTAAAAAATACCCCTAAAGGACTGATTTCTGGCCAAAAATGCACCCTTACGAAATACGTAACGCGGGTGCGGCCCCCCTCTGTACCTGAGTGCCCCCGCCGGGACACGCATGTATCTTTTCAATGGAGTAAAGCCCCATTCTCACATTCACGACTTCCGCCACGACCATGCCGATCTAGCGAATAGACCGAGCTATACGTTTCTAGCACGCTTTTATGCAAATTTTTCAGTTTTTTTTTTAAAGAGGACTGTTAATCGACCACCATACGATTGCCATACGATGGTCGGCGATTGACGGCGATAGAGTCAAGACTGTTATTGGACATGTATACGTTCATTCAAGACTTATCCCGCATGTAGTTGTATTTAGGAAGACCGTTATACGATGCTCATACGTATACCCCGACTATCATACGCTACTCATACGCTTGCTATACGACTTAAATACGTGGCCTACGTGTCTAAATTCAGGGTTGCCCTTTCCCGGCCAGTATATAAGGGGGGTGGGGAGCCTCATTTTTGGAAGGAGAAGAAGAAAATGGATCCTGTGCAACAACGTCTTTTGCTAGCAGAAGAAATCAATCTCCTTGCAGCTATTGCTGTAGTGTATGTCCGGCGAGCCAATAGAAGGAGGCAGAGAAGAGGAAGAGGACGGAAGACCTGTTGGGTCAAGCCATGGTTGCTGAGGAGGCCTATCTTTGGACAGTACGAGCATCTACTCCAGGAGTTAAATAGGGAGGATATCCGAGGATTCAAGAACTTCCTGCGTATCCCCCCAGAGCTGTTCCATGAGATGGTGGAGAGGGTCGGGCCTCTTATAGAGAAAAAGAACACCTTCTGGCGTAAGGCACTCGATCCTGGCCTGAAGATTGCCATAACGCTTCGGTACCTGGCAACAGGTGACTCATACAAGAGCCTGCAATATGGTTTCAGGGTTGCAGTTAATACCATCTGCAACTTCATCCCCACCACCTGCCAGGCTATCATTGAGGCATACATGGAGGAGTGTCTACAGTCGCCGATGACCGCTGCGGCTTGGGAGGAAGTGGCTGAGGGATTCTCAAGAAGATGGAACTTTCACAACTGCCTCGGTGCAGTTGACGGCAAACATGTGGCAATACGATGCCCTGGTAACAGTGGAACATTCTACTACAATTATAAGGGGTTCCACTCCATTGTGCTTATGGCGGTAGTTGACGCCAACTACAAGTTCATCTATGTCGACATCGGGGCGAATGGTATCTGCTCGGACGGGGGAGTATTTAGAGAGACAGGCTTATGCAAGGCCGTTGAAGGAGGAAGAGCAGGAATCCCACCTCCAACATCACTTCCGAATGACGATCAGCCCATTCCATATGCATTCGTCGGAGATGATGCCTTTGGGCTCAGGACCTGGCTGATGAAGCCGTTCCCTCATCACGGCCTCAGCAACTCCAAGCGAATCTTCAACTACCGTCTGTCCAGGGCCCGCAGAGTGGTAGAGAATGCCTTCGGGATCCTGTCTCACAGGTAACTATTTGATAAATAGTATGAATGTTGTATGTAATGAAATAACACTTCTCTTTCTTTTTCAGATTATGATGTATGCAAACATCTTTGGTGCAGAAGACATATAATTGTTTTGAACTAATGTTGTATTTAAAAGCTTTTTAAAGATTATGCTATATCTAAAATTTTCAGATTCCGATGTCTCCTCACATCGATGATGCCGATGCCAGAACGTGTGGAGGGAATGGTCATGGTTTGCTGCATCCTGCATAATCTGATGCTCACCCGATACCCAAACATTGGCGGATGTGGACCGGACATTGAGGACCCCCAAACACACCAAGTCATCGCTGGAACATGGAGAGACAATGAGGCTATGGTCGGTCTACAGGCTATGGGTAGGAACACTATGAGCGCCGCTGGGAAGCATCAACGCAACTACCTGATGTCCTACTACAACTCACCTGCTGGCAGTGTTCCCTGGCAGGAGGACATGATATAAGGTAAGGTTGTTTCATAATTATTTATTATTGGGGACATATAGAAATGCACATTAAATAATACATAGTAGGTTTCACATACTAAATAATTATTTATTGTACATTTCTAGGAAAAAATGAACAGAAGCAAGTATTACTGTATGTCAGTGGTGAATGGTGTTTATTACAATCAACAACTGTAGTTACATATGCACATTTGTGCAATAAATTCACCATCCAAAAGATAAACAAAATTATGGCACCCGAATTATTCCGAAGAACATCCCATGATTGTGGGAACAATAAACTTTAAAATATGTACAAAAACATGGTCATCACAACATTTCAACAAACAAAATATATCAGTTCTAAGGCACTTCTGTTAACAACTTGCCAATATGGCCAAGCACTACTCAAACAATGATGCTATATTCCTACCAAAGTCTTCTGGCTCAGTGACAGTGGGTGCAGCTAATGGCACAGGTTGTGCAAATGGTGGTGAAGGACCGGGTGGAATATCTCCGTGATGTCTGTATGATGCTGAGCTGGAAGTGCTGGGCATGGGGCACAGTGGCGTGTATGTCCGCCCAACAGAGTCCTGGGAGGTTGGTCGAAAAGCTCTTGGTTGCTGCAGATGGTGATGATAGTGCTCGAATGGGCGCTGTGCAGGGGGATTCCTTGAGCGCGAGATGTAACTGTTGATCAGTTGCTGTGACTCTAAGGAGTAGTCCAGCCACAACTCCGGTGAGATGTGCTTGCACAGTGTTTCAATGTACGAACAGTACTGGTGCACAGTTTCCTCGTGAGGGGTCTTCGATGGGGCGGTCACCTCGACGGCAGCTGTCGCCTGGTCGGCACGCCTGAGGAGCTGAAATACATAATTGAAATGTATAAACTATATGAAAACATATCAATAACCTTGATTTCCAGTGAATGCATCTGTAAAGGAAAGGGAAGAAATAGTGTGTTATATATGTCATTTCCTTAGGTAACCTAAAAAAAGGAATAAATTAGAATAAGATTATTATCGATAACCTTTCACCTGAAATGAAATTGGTAGGCATTTCTTAATACAACATTCATTTTTATGTTTATAATTACCTTGTTGAGTAGTTCGGTTTCCTGAGTGTCTGTCTCGCCACTCGTGTTAAGGCTGCGCTTCCTCTTAGGGCCTGCCTTCTGTGTACCTGTAGATGTCGGAGTTGAACTGCTCTGTGGCTGTGTGGATTCGGCATCCGACGGCACCTCACTAGCATCCACCTCCTCATCGATACCGCCTGTGGTCTTGGGAGGATCATACTGAAAATATATGAATAAAATACATGTTCAAATAAATGACAAAATTTCATTTTCATTTGTTGCAGCTCCCACAATAGGAGGTGAATGGAATGGATGTAAATGGAGGTGATGGCAATCAAGCAACAGCAAACAATAGATGATGACAATCAAGAACTCGGAATGGATCTAGATGTTCACTATACTAGACATTGCGACAATCAATACAGACTTAGAATTTTAGATATCATGATGTATATAACAGTGAAGACAATATATAAATAAATGAAATCCTACAATTGATCTAGTGTTTGTTGGTTTATTTTTTCTTTCATGACTATACAATATAGATTTAGATTTTATAATGCTTACCACTTTGGTGTTTGAGCGAGTTGGGCACCTCCTGATGTGGTCCTTGAGGAAGCTGAAGTTGTCTAGGACGAACTGGTCCCTCTCCGTAAGTTCCTTAGAACCTTGCCCTGACTTCCCTGAGTTGGTCAATCGGCCGAAGCGTGTCCGCATCGAGTCAAAGAACATCTTCAGCTGGTTGTCTGAAAATAAATAAAATATTACATAAGCATTTGACAAGGATTTAATATATATAATATTCAAATTTACACTGCTTTTGCTCCATCTATTATAAACCTGTAAACAGAAGAAATTGAAACTATTTTAGAACTTTATTCTGCAACATAAAGTGTAGTTAGTACATGGGAATGATTACACATTACAACATGCATAGATAAAGCCAAGAATTGATTACACAAAATAGGAAGCAATATATGAAGGTCAAATGTAGGTACACACATTTCCAGTATATATTTTATTAGAGCAAATGAGGACATACCAATATGAAACCAATGGATTATATTTAATTATTACTACCCTTATCAGACTTAGGAGATACATGTTGCACATTGTTATTATTATTATTTATCAACTTTGTACTTACATGTAGCTGGGGGGTCCAAGGATGCAGCCTTGTCTCCCATAACTCTCTCCTTCTTCGCCGAATCCTTGTATAACTTCAGCTTCCGGTTGTAGAACATGGGCTGGCCCCCAAACCATTCTGCCAACTCTGCCTCCTGCTCATCACTGAAGGTGTAGGTCTGGATGTGGCGCCCTCTACTCTTCTTCCCTGCATCTGTAGGTTTCGGTCTCTCCGGCTCTTGATGCATACTTTCGGGAGGTGGCGATGGCCCAGCTGGACTGACCGGCTCCTCCTCAATGGCCCCTTGTGGTCCTCCCTCCTCTTCATCATCCTCAGAATCTGGCTCCGAAGCCTCAGGGGATGGGGAGTCTGCTTTGGGGTATGCCTTCATCTGTGCCTTGGTGAGTATCCTCTTCTTGAAGTGGGTCTCACCCGGCTTGGAGGACGTTTCGGCGGTTTCGGCGGTTGATAGGTGCCCATCCTTTGGTTGAGGACTGTCCTGAACCTTATCTACCTCGACGACCAGTTTCTTCTTCAAGTTTGCAGCTTTAGGAGCGTCTTTCCTCGATGTTTTGCGTGGCCGCCCCATGCTCGTAGCGAACTGTCTGCTACTGTCATGGCGGCCAGTTCCGGTCACGTGACTGCTTTTTTTGATTACCAATAGCAGTCGTATAAGAGTCCGGGAAAGCGTATAGGTAACCAATAGCTAGCGTATGGCAGTCCTGTACAGTCGTATGCAACTTTCCCACGGTTTTGCATTCGTTTGACGCCGATGTCTATACGACTGCTATACGCTATCCAAGACCTTCATACGCTGTTGCCGACCTTCATACGCTCCTCATACGCTACCTATTGGCACCTACTTGTATGTGGAGGCGTCGCCGATCGGCTACGACTGTTTTGAAATTTTCAAAACAGTCGTGGCCGACGCTGACTTCAATACGACTCGTGCCGACTATCCAGACTGCCATACGCTTACATAATATTTTTTGCAGACTCACCACGATCGACCAGGACTCCTGAGTCCTGGTAGGTCGTGGCCGTGAGTCCTGAATGTGAGAATGGGGCTTAACGCGTGGGAGGACGATACAAAATTGAATTTCATTTGTCGTTATTCTATTTCTTAAGGCTGTGATGCTGGTGACACACTCAAAATAAGACAACTCCTAGTTTAGCACTCCTGTCCCCTTTCTAACAATAGTTATTTAATTCCTGAGGTCTTGGTGTTTCAAATATAAGTTTTCTTTAACTTACCTGCTTGAGCTGACCTCAATAAAAACACAGTTTCAATTTTACAGTGTTTTACCTCAAATGAGGTTTTCTTGATCAATAAAGGTTCATTTGATTTATAAATATCATACATGTGTGCTAAATATACTAGGCTAGGGCAACTGAAAGGCAAATTTGGAGTTCCTGCAAGAGAATACCTTACAGCACGTGATTTTGTTGGAAATTTTACTTACAAAAGTAGGTCAACCTGTTTGAGACTGGCTGGCCATTGTGAGTGAATGGCTGTCCAGTGTGACCTACTTTCGTAGCTAAAAATTTCCACCAAAATCTCGTGCTGTAGGGTATTCTCTTGCAGAAACTCCATATTTGCTTTTCAGTTGCCCTAGCCTAGTATATTTAGCAGACATGTATGGTATTTATAAATCAAATGAACTTTTATTGATCAAGAAAACCTCATTTGAGGTAAAACACTGTAAAATTGAAACTGTGTTTTTATTGAGGTCAGCTCAAGCAGGTAAGTTAAAGAAAACTTATATGTGAAACACCAAGACCTCAGGGATTAGATAACTATTGTTAGAAAGGGAACAGGAGTGCTAAACTAGGAGTTGTCATATTTTGAGAGTGTCACCAGCATCACAGCCTTAAACTGAAAGCTTAAAGGGGAACTAAAGGCTCACATACATATTAGCTTATATGAAAGTAATACACTTCAAGAATAGGATGCTGTCCTCCTTTTTCTCTTAGTGATCCCATGAGGGAGAATTTTGCGTATTGCCACCAGCCTCAGCCAGCCCCTAGCAGCCCCTGGTAGCAGCCATGTTCTTCAACTGCTATCAGCTGTGACTCAACGGGTGGCAGCCCACTTCATGCCCCCTAGCTCTGAGCAAGGTATCATAGACTGTGGTGCTCTACACACCAACTCTCTTCGAAAGTTGCTTAAAAACTTGTATGAGTATCAAACAGGTAAATATGGGGCGCCGTTTGTAACATCCATACTTTTGTTGACAGAAGCAAATTTTGTCCAACAAAAGTCACTTTTGTCTGACAAAAGTAATTTTGTCTATGACAAAAGTAATTTTGTCTACGACAAAATTACTTTTGTCTACGACAAAATGACTTTTGTCAGACAAAAGTTGATTTCGTCAGACAAAATTATTTTTTTCTATGACAAAATAACTTTTGTCTGACAAAAGCAATTTTGTCTTGACAAAAATTGCTTCTGTCAACAAAAGTAATTTTGTCATAGACAAAATTACTTTTGTCGAGACAAAATTACACTCGCCAAGTGTTACATTCTGAATTCTGTCCCACTGCCTTGCATCGGTTATAGATGGTGTGTACGTCCGCCTATAGACTGGTTGAAGCACTCGCCGACTCGGGCACATGCATTCGATACACCATGCACTATCGTTGGGCTGGTACGAACTAATACCGGCCGAGTCAGTGTGTCAATGAAGTCAATGAAGAAATACGAAGTGTAAGCTTACACTCGTGATGGGGCATTTACAAGTTCAAAATACAGGCAGGAAATAAAATTTTGTAAAACTCTTCAAAGCATCTCGATCGGGCTGCAGTATCTAGAACGAGATACTGCATCTCGATCGAGCGTTGGAGATGCTTCAACTTGTCTATTCGATCATGCCCGCCATCTGCCATCGCCGCACGACACTAAGACAAAATTACTTTTGTCGACACAGAAGTAATTTTGTCGAGACAGAATTACTTTTGTCGAGACAGAATAACTTTTGTCGAGACAGAATTACTTTTGTCAACGAAAGTAACTTTTGTTGAACAAAAGTACTTTTGTCGTGACAAAATTTGCTTTTGTCAACAAAAGTAACTTTTGTTAGACAAAAGTAATTCTGTCTGACAAAATTACTTTTATGTTACACATGTCGTAACCACTCGCCAAATGTCACATTTTGGACTTCTGTCTCGACAAAATTGCTTCTATCGACAAAAGTGTGCATGTTACATACGGTGCCCCATAGGTAAATGGTAAAATCATGAGCAGCAATTGGCTGTACAAAAAGACAGGATAGTAGAATTATATTTCATATATTTTCTGTTGGTAAAGTCAGACAAAAACAGTGTCTAGCATCACTGAATTCCTGTTCTGAAGCATGTAATTTTTATGTTCAGACCACGTCGCTGATGTGTTTTATGCAAGGTATTATAAAACAAAATGCAGTCAGAATTACTCAACAGGATGGTGCTGTGCCATTCAGTGTTTTTGTTTTCAACCCTTCTGATTCAACTGCTACAAAGCAAGCACAGAGAGACAACTAACAGCTAAGTTTATTAGCATACAGTTCTAGGTACCTAAACATGGTCATCATTAATCAGTACAATTGAGAATAGACTGTTTAGGATTGTGTTGGTTGTTTTACATCTTGAGATATGTTTAATATCTAGGTCCCTTTGGCAACAACAAAAGGAAGTAACAACTCCTTAAGGTGGGTCCAGCACATAGGACATTAGCTAACATTATCTTCATTAAGAGCTATTAGGGGGTTGTAACACCCGTCAAACTATACATTTTCTGAAAGAAGACCTTCTGAGCTACTGCACAGTGCTATTTTGATTTATTTACTTTTGTATTTTCAGTGTTTCTTTTGCAAAATTCAAAAATATACTTTTTACAATAAAATCACTCTCAGCTCACAGCTGAGGGGAGAATGCATTGTATTGGTTTGAAGTTCACACATGTGCCTAGGGTACGGTGTCTGTGCTTCCTTTTATTTGCACTCCTGTGGTAGATACTGTAGAATGGCTATTTTTTCCGTGTGACAATTTTCCCTAATTTTTCATTTTGGGGTTTTCCCGTTTCTAATATTTCCGAAAAGAGGACATATGTTTTTTCCCATTTTTAATTTACCCGTTTTAAGTAGATCTTAGGTAGTTTTAAGTAGTCCACAGTCTTATATAAACATGTGCCATGGGTTGAAGTGCTTATCAGTACAACAACGCACACTGCAAAGGGATTATCACCAGTCTAGATAAGCATCTTATAGGTTGCAGACAGTTCCCAGTGTTATATAAGCATGTGCAGGGCCATGCAGCAGTGCATGCGGTGGTGGGACTTTCACTAGTCTAAAGAGGTGATTAGAAATAGATCACCAGGGATTTAATTTCTTAAGTAGGTGAGTTGCAGTCACAGCATGATCAGAGGTCATACAGTGACCCCCGATTGTTCCCTGCCGCATGTGGATTGCAATAAGGGATGACCGCTGTCACTCTGAGTAAACGCAGGTCTGACTCTTCAGAGATAAAGCTGGGCCAGTCTATTTAACTAAGGTCAGAATTTCCTGTGTTTATTAAGTCCGGACATGAAGTGTAATGATTTTCCCGGTGTTGTTTATTCCCGTTTGATAGCACTCGGGAAAAAACGGCAAAATAAAACACACGGGAAAATTAGCCATTCTACAGTATTCAGTTTAAAAGCTAAATGGGGGTAGGGTGTCTTTAGAAATTAGCTCATTCCCCACTTATCCCAGGAAGTAGGCATCCTATTGAAACTTCAAGACACCGTCAGGGAGGTCTGTTAGTGGTAATGACCACAGGGGTTTAAGTGTTATTGTCTGTTATTTCAATGGGAAGGAGTTACATCAAACAGCAACCCACTTTTGCTATAAATCAATTCTTCAGAAAAGCCAATTTTCCATCCCCACTTGGAAATGGTCCAATCACAGAGAAATGGGAGGAGTTAAGTAGATTCTGTCATGGTAGTTGACATCTTTATGATGTTGACATGACATCTGCATCATAAATAACAAAATTGTTTTCATCATTTCTGAGATTTGATTGGTTTTATCACAGCTACTTGAGGGAACCTCCTAAGATAGCTTGGGCTGCACTTTCCCGCCGTGTGACGTAGCTGTGTTGTGTGGTGATAATACACAGGCTATTCATGCATGAGTAATGAGAGTCTAGTCAAGAGACCACACACTGAATGAATGGCCATTCATTAACAGAGGGATGGTTTCTTCTTTAGTTCTCAAGGAATCCTTCCAGCATGTTTGAACTAGCTTGATACACTTACACTAGGATATACTGTCATCAATTTATCTAGAAATGCCTAAAGAGAAAGTTTCTAAAGGTGAATGTCACAGGAAGAAAGTTAGGGCTAGGGAATGTAATATTACCTCAAGCTCTGCTGCTGACAATTAAGGGGCTGTGGTAAGAGAGGCTGAAGTGGTACAGAGACCACTCACACAAGATATTAACCAATTTGGACAAGTACAATACAAGTTCATTTTATCAAATTGAATGTACATAAACATTTGTGAAAATTAGCTTTAGTTCACAATGTAGTTTTGATGATTTATTCCAAATATATTTCCTCTGCAGTATCTAAACAAGCACTACTTTTCCGTCAGGTATAAAGAGAAAGTTTTGTTCAAAAGTAGAGGCTAGTACAACATCACGCAAAGTTAGATCTGCACCAAGGAGGAACAATTCAGTGTGTAGAGTCCAAATGTGAGAAGGGTAGTCTAAGTATTATTCAGTAAATATGCTAATTGAGAGTTCACGGGTATAAGGGTGGGGGTAGCTCACTCATTATATATTCAGATGCTGACAGGGCAATCAGCTGAGACCCCTGCAAGGATGTTAGTAAATAGACTCATGTGGAAATTGGCACTTACCATGTGCCTACACTGGATTCGGATGACTCAGTGGTTTTTTTCTTCCAAAATGGCACTTAGCAAGGGAATCGCATAATTAGAGTTGAGCCAACTTATGAGTAACTTTAACCTGGGATTAGAAATGCCAAAAAACAATTTTGGCTATCCAACAGTAAGAAAGGTGCTGGACCCAACCTTAAAGGAAAAGGATAAACAAAGGGTTAATTAGAACCTTGTGACATTTCACATCTAGATCCCAGGACACAGAAGTAAGTCAATGCAGGAAACAGCTATCAGTACTTGGAACAGCAATCATTTCCTGTAGTATTTGTGTAGGTTACAAGAAAGAAAAGTCTTTGTAGAACAGCTAGATTCAAGTAAAATCAAATACTGAAAATCTGGATGATTGGTGATGTACATACTAGTAGTGTTTTTATTCAACCCTTCCTTCATAGTCACACAGGTATCAAATTTATTTGCATATGACAGATGTTGAGCTATGTTCATGAACTTTCAAATAACCTTATGATTTGCTGTCCCCAAAGTTCCCCTCTTTTAAGTAATCCTGACTGTAGTTTGTGATTTCTTACATAATACGCATCAGGGAAGTGGTCTGAACATAGAACTGCATACTTCAAGACAGGTGAATTTACAGGTTTCAGTGATGCTAGCCACTGCTTTTGTCTGAATTTACCAACAGGAAATATATGAAAAATAACTCAACCACCCTGTCTTTTTGTACAGCCAATTGCTGCTCATGATTTTACCATTTAGCTGTTTGATACTCATACAAGTTTTTATGCAACTTTCGAAGAGAGTTGGTGTGTAAAGCACTACAGTCTAGGGAACATGAAGTGGGTTGCCACCCGTTGAGTCACAGCTGATAGCAGTTGAAGAACATGGCTGCTACCAGGGGCTGCTAGGGGCTGGCTGAGGCTGGTGGCAATAGGCAAAATTCTCCCCTCATGGGATCACTAAGAGAAAAAGGAGGACAACATCCTATTCTTGAAGTATATTACTTTCATATAAGCTAATATGTATGTGAGCCTTTAGTTCCCCTTTAAAGGACAAATGGCCTGTTACATGGTCACTTCTATAAGCTATAACTGAGTAGTTCTGAAGAGGACAGGTTCGGGGGAGGTCTTATTTGAAAGGTGACATGTATAAGATCATTTTGAATCTTAATTAATCTGATGGTGCATTTGCCCTTTACTTGTGTGCCGTTACCTGTCGTGACCAGACACTCACCAATGGTGGAGAAGAACAGAATCAAGGTAAACCACCAATTGTATTGTATGTTTATTGACGGTACGATAATGTACACACTCATATCAAATACAAAATATTTTGAAACATAATATAACATAAATAGTAACCAAAACAAAACTAAACATGATAGAAAGATGATAACTTAGCACACATGAGAGCACTCGCATGTAAGTGGCTTACAAATAATAGATATAATGGAAGTAATTCCTCTACTTAAATTGCATTCATACGGCTCGTTAGGAGTATTTATTTTATTTACATATCAATAGCTGTCCTACCGGTTATTTGTGGTTCATACGGTGTAACAGGTATATTCGCTTATATATTATATATGTCTTCGGCCGCCTGGAGGCCATACAACGGTGTAACAGGATAATTAACCACCGGGTATAGATACGAAAAGTGGAATTCGTCCGTACAGTCAATTAAATTGATAATGACTTACATTTGCCTTTTACTGATAATTTGTCTATACATCCTTGAGACATGTTTACTGGAGATCCGCCAGATCTTTATCATTGACTCAAAAGGGATTTCGGCCACATGCTTACCCATTAAGACATAAAATACTTCTTGATGTTCCTTCAATATATCCTGGACATAATTGTCCTCAATACTGTTTAGGACTTCGAACATTTCACGTCTGATGTCGTCTGTGTCGGGACATTGCATGATGATGTGCATAAGGTCTTCCCTGATTCCCAACATGCATTGCGTACAGACTTTGTAACTAGAAGATAGACTTTTCAGTCTGTAATCATGATCTTTCAGGAGGCTTGATTCACATACTAATTTCGCCATAATTTCACAGTCTCTCATGATGTAAGGAATTTGGTCAGACAAAATCCACCATTTCAAATAACATGGTTTATCTATCACCTTGTACAGTACAGACATTTAATTCCTGCACCAGTCGACCGGACGTCTGCCAGTACCTGGTTGAACAAATAACCGTGAATGACTTGTCAAGAAAATAAGCCAAGCACTTCAATGGCCTACGTAGCATGCGATTCAAAGCAACGTTTAGTTGAGAGGTCACACGTACATCCGTGACTAGTACAACTGGGTGGCAATTGGGCGTCCGGTCGTGTACTCTCCCCGGGTTGCCCACGCATTTAGTGCAGGAATTAAATGTCGGCACTGTACAAGGAGGAGTTACAGTATGTTATTTGATACTAGTACTCCTCATCCTCTTTTGTCCAGGCAATGTCCCACATTTTCTTACTCCATTCTTGTTTGCCGAGATAACACCCTCTAGTAATCATATCAATACATCGTAAATAGGGCTATTGTGTTCATTCCTAGCATTTAACAGTGGTGCTCTCTGGTACTCATTTGTTCTTTCAACCAGCACACGTGTGCATATAGATTCTTCAGTCATAACCATAATGGTCCTGAGAAACAAAATTTTCTTAACTTCTATTAAAACGATTAATACTAATCCATCCTAAAGGATAATAAACAGCACTATAATTTGTAGATCTTGGTGGGAAACGTTGACCCCGTCGCCTAACATAACGCTGGAATTTTCTTAGTTGTTCAATTTCGTCTTGGCGTAGTACCAATGTCACTGACAACTTTCTCGCAAGCCTTATGCTGGAATCGAGTTCTATATTTAGTGTAATGGTAAGACATTGCAAGCAGATGGTGTGCAAAGCACCAGGCCACTTAGCCATGGGAGCACAACCGGGTAGTGTGAACCAGCTTTATCCAGAAAGACTCAATTCAAGAGGTGAAATTTAGGTTTGAGGGTGTAATGTTTTGGTTAGACACGCGAAGTTGTGCAGAGACAGGGCGCCCGTGATCACACGTCAGATGGAGAAGAAATACTGTAAATCACTTAAGTATAGCGGGAACAATAAGATAGCGATAATAGCGCTCTGCCCATATGCGCTATTGTAAAATTCCCGTCTTTATAAAAATCTTAGTTGAACTTGTTGCTGCTGTTCCCGTTCACCGCTATACCTAGATCACGCTATCCAGGGCAGTATCGTAATTGCGCTATTTAATGTTCACGCCATATTTAAGTGATTTACAGT
>OZ012698.1:31258439-31282850 GCA_963942565.1 Maea johnstoni
TGTGCGTGTGTATATATGTATCTACATTTGCATATATGTATTAACGTACGTGCGAATGAGTTTATGTATGTATGTATGTATGCATGTGTGTGTGTCGTATTATGTAGGCATGTGTATAAATAGTATTACTTGCTATTTTCCCTTAATGATATCAACAAAACGAATACAATAATAAAACGTTACAGGCGCTTATGAAACAGAATAAAACAAAGACATTTAAGTGAGTCATTTCTTGACATTCACGCATGTATCAAATTGTAACTGATTATTCATCAAAATATAGAATTTAGATAGGGTTTCAGCTTATGATTTAACTTTGGTTGAATCGTGTGTAAAGGTCAATTCCTCTTTTAGCACTAAACTAGTATCGAGTATTGGCATTTTGTTATACATTTTGTAGAGATGAGCATCAGAGGCTATATAGCCATGTCTAGGGTATATGTCGAGGATTACCATCCTCCCTAGCTTTCCCCTATCTTGTCGTTGCATACATTAACCCTTATACTGCTGGTCAGGCTAATTTGGCCAATACAAAAATGATGCAAAAATCCTGAAAAATGACCGAAACCTTGGCAAATGGGTACTCATCTGAGAGTATTCAGCTATTCAATGATTACCAACGTGCAGGGTTTAGATGGTTATCACAAATCGTTATGTCCTTGTGCTTTGGACGAAAGTAGCCTTAGCATCGGAAAGGTTCATCGTCTCACACGAGTTGAGGACTACTCCGCTAAAGTATTTTGTCTGTTTACAGATGCGACAACTGACTCAGAGAGGCAACGTTTGTATAAAAAGTTCGTGGCTAGCGATTTTGTCTTGAGTCGCCACGTGATAGTAGCCTTCTGCGCTAAGAACTGATCGCACTGATTCGGATTAAGGTCAGTCAAATCTAGGCATACTCATTCTTCTTCTTCATCTTAATCCATTCTTTTTCTTCGGCATTTTCCATTCTTTCTCTTCTTCTTCTTCTTCTTCTTCTCCTTCTTCGTCGCCGTCTTCTTCTTCTTGTTCGTCGTCTTCTTCTTTTTCTTCTTCTTCTTCTTCTTCATCTTCATTTTCTTATTTTGCTTTTTCTCTTATCAATATATTGATTTGATAATAATAATAATGATAATAATAATAATAATAATAATAATAATAATAATAATAATGATGATGAAAATAATAATAATAATAATAATAATAATAATAATAATAATAATAATAATAATAATAATAATGGTAATAATAATAGTAATAATAATAATAATAATAATAATAATAATAATAATAATAATAATAATAATAATAGTAGCAGCAGTGATGGAAAAAAGTATTGGTAAGCTAGTAAAAATCATTTAGTTTGGATATATGAACATTGTTTTTTATACAACAAAAAATCGCCTGGACAATGTTACACTGATAAACGCTTGGTTTGATAGATTATTGTCGCATTTTATGAATCAATGAGTTTTATCTACTGAAATACTACACTATAAATGTTCATGTCATTGTCCTCATATATCTGTTGAGCAGAGATGTCATACTCACATTTGGTTTTATTGTTTCTCTTGCAGACTGCGCATACCAAACTAGGCTATACGTTTTCTAGGATGGCGAAAAAATCAGGACAGAAGTTATTGCTAGATCAGACCATTCTATTCCTATTATAAATATATTTTTGTTTTCAGATAAATACACATTTCTCAATCTGAAACGAAAGAAATTGCATTTATTTCATCTGAGCCACCTGTCTGTATGAATCGGTATTAACATTCCGAAGGAGAGAAGTATTTTGTCTTAATACCACTGAGTTAAGACTGCCTGTCTTAAAAGCCCGCTTTTGAGATACCAGTGGTCTTTTAGCATTCTCGACTTCACCTTGTGTTAGTAGCGGTTCTAGGCCTGGTTTAACTTCGTCAGTCGCCGCTAGGCTGTTAACACACATGTAAAGCTATTTTTTAACTTCATCAGGCGCCGCTAGGGCGATCACAAACGTGTACTAGTACAATTATTGTGTTAGATATTTTTTCCTGATAGACCGTATTTGAGTGTAAAAATAAAATGACATGTGTACATATCTCTATTACCATAGATTGTTATGTAAATATTGTGACAAATAAAATTTGTAACACCTTAAATCAAAATGAGCGATAATGCAGTGTCTGTTTGCTGTCCTTTGTTTACTTTCTTATAAACGTTTTTTTTTTAATCTCATGCTTTGGACATGGGCACTAGGCACGTGTTTGTTTTGTTTTCCGTAAGTTTTCAATATATAGGGTGTAATAACTAAAATTACAAATCGACTGTTTGTTGATTTCCAAACTACACTGAACGTGTACGATCTTTGCCAAAAGCCTTAAACCAGTCCCTCTAACTGTTAGGCGACATCAATATCTATGGGAAAGTTTTATTTTGTAATTAAAACATTTTAAAGTTAGATGAAAGGTTATATTATGTGATTTATTTAGCAAATTAGCATGTACCATGAATTATGTATATATGAAAAGTTAGGGGAAAAGAATCCATATTGCCATTCAGTTTGTACATGTATTTCCAAACAAAATATCTGTAACCATTAATGATGTTGAATAAATTATACACAAAAGCACACGCCTCCGTTATATGTACCCATCGTCACAGTACAATGAAACTATTTTGCCATGATCTTGGATTTAAAAAAGAATGAATATGTAGCGAGAGACCAATTACTATATGCCCTATAGTTACATGCTGGACTCATGCAAATGGATACCAGATAAGGCAGCAGCGCGAGGTCACCTGGGAACAAGGACCAATCAGGGCTCTCGCATCGATTACATTACCGAGAAACCTTATCTCCACCAACAGCTGGGGGTGCCCAGAGCACCAAATCTTGCCTAATTAGCGGCTATTAGTTGACACTGGTTGAGGCTAGCATGTTCAGGTTGACCGGCTGGTTTCGAATCCACACGAGATCCTCTTGTACGAAGGTTACCTTCGGTAGTGTTTTGTGTGTTTTGCAGTCTTCCTGGTATCACTATCCTCTTCAGCAGCACGGTTATACATTACAATCTGTATTCATATTCTCCCGCTATTATTCCCTTCAATTTTGGGAAAACTTCAAACTTTCCTATTTTGAAACACAGTCTTTTTTGTCGTATGGAGTTAGGCTATATTTATCTCCTGATTGATCTACTTGTCTTACATGCATCATATCCTAGTACCTTTTGCATTTTTATAGTTTTCTAATTGAAGATTAAAGAAGATAAACACAATATACATAACGGACAGATCAAAATGGTCCAAAACGTTAGAGAAACCCCTTGAAGAAATGATTTTGTTTTCAAGTCATTTTCCAAGTTTGAGGAACTGTTAACTTAGTTGTGATCAGAATGCAAACAATCACTCAAATATATATATACTAGTATATATATATATATATGTATATATATATATATATGTATATATATATATATATATATATATATATATATGTATATTTATATATATATATATATATATATATATATATATATATATATATATATATATATATATATATATATATATATATATATATATATATATATATATATATACTAGAAAAGTACCCGTCCTACGGACGGTAACCACGAAATTTTCTTTTTACATCAAAAATATCAGGGCACCCAGATATCCTTGCAACCACACACTTAGGGCTACTAACCTATGGATCAATAATTCAAGAGGCTTGGTAAACATATATGCCATTGATAGATACGTTGTCAAACCGGTATTGGAAAGGTGGTGGTGGGGTGTTGTCCATTTATCATATCACTCATGACGAATTCTAATCATTTCTACTCAAAACAATTTTCGTTTAGTAAGATCAATATAAAATATGACATACGATATGTCATTTACACCCGTCCTAATTTGGTTCTTCCTGTTGAAAGATATCATTTATGAATTTTTGTCATTCGGTATGATTTACAGACTCGTTTACAACTTTTTAAAGCTAAGATTATTAATGGGGTAGGTTAGAGGAGGAAACACAGATGTACAAATCTCTTACACTTGAATGGTAGACGCTAATGCATTCTACACGAACTGTGATATAACAATTCGTAGCTTTGCTTGCTTTCTCCTCTGCCACTTAGGTATACGTAGTGACGGGTGCCGTAGTAATCGGCGAACACCACCTACATACCCTTAGCCCCCCATTTGCCATTCTCATCACGCACCCCAACCTAATTGGAGTTGAAGAATGTCGTGAGAGAAAGCTCGCAATCGTTCACTGCGCTGGATTCTCTCTTGGCAATAATGCAATTTCAATAAAAGTGCAACACAGTAATCTGCTTAGCATAATTGGCCAACTAAACATTTGCAAGTTATTTGATTGAATAAATGTGGTCAGTTCATATATAAATTTGTCAAAATCGTAAATAGTTTAAAACATTTATAGAAAGAAATATTCTTTATTTTACCAATTTGCGGAATTCAGTACTCTTTACACGTCTGTTGGTAACTTCCTATGTTGTTTTAAAGCTGCACATGAATATCAATTGACCTAAGTTCCGCAGGTTAGGTGCTAAATATAATCATATATATATATAAATATATATATATATATATATATATATATATATATATATATAATATATATATATATATATATATATATATATATATATATATATTTATATATATATATATATATATATATATATATTATATATATATATATATATATATATATATATATATGTATATATATATAAATATATATATAATATATATATATATATATATATATATATATATATATAATATATATATATATATATATATATATATATATATATATATATATATATATATATATATATATACCGGGTATATTTATTTATATGTATATGCTATCAATGAAATATTTTGGGAATAAAGTCCAGATACGAAAATAAAACGTGGAAGGAATGTGTATGAGTTGGCCAGTAAGCATTTTGGTATGATTCTACCCACAAATTCTTTCCAAATGATACTTTTATGTGGATATCCTCCCCCTCTCCCCAAAAAATGATAGAAAAAATGGCTTTTCTTTGAGCGGCTACGCTATGATTGTTAAGGAAATGTAAAAACAATACTATTTCAATAATTGTTGAAGGAAAACATATTTCAAAGGAGCCACAATCTTCTTTCAAACACGGATTAATTCCAAGCATACCCAAAGTGAGGTATGGGCATGAGGTGGTTTAATAAAATATACATAACCATTAAGTTCCATCACAATTTATTTTGATAAAAATAACTTTCAAATTGTATCTATTTAAAGCCGGGTAGCTTATATACTGGCTGTATGGAAAACATTTTTTGGAACTATAGAAAAGTCCGAATTTTTCGTAAGCTCAAATATGCATGTTACCCATGCACCACCGTAGTATGCTGAATTGTTTGGGTTTGTTCAAATGCTCTCTCTCTCTAAGCGCACAACCTTTGATTGTGTTTTCCCAAGGGATGTGTCCGTACACTCTTAGCGCCGATGCAGGCATTGTCCATTGTGTCCATGTCGCCTAAACCCTTTCGGTGCATGACCAGGTTCCCTTTGATTACCCGGGTAAGCTACGCTACTACAGTGTGCGTGCTTCTGCCACCGGACAACCAACAAAGTCCGTGCAGTGCAACCCCATTGTGGAAGCTGAAGTTTGATATCGGTTGTACTTTATATCGCTGGGTGGTCATACCACACCCGGCCGTGCTTGAGGATAAGAAATCAGCATCAAAAGCACCTTTTTGTTTATTTTTTTGAAATTAGTTTACGTTAAGAACCATCTAGATACACTCGTCCACCAAACTGCCAACTCACAATTAGGCAAACAGGCGCGACAACGGAGATCATGCGTTGCAAAGGATTGGGCCTCCTCTCTTATAATATAGATATGTATATATATATATATATATATATATATATATATATATATATATATATATATATATATATATATATATTTATATTTATATATATATATATATATATATATATATATATATATATATATATATATATATATATATATATATATATATATATATATATAATATAAGTCATTTTCCAAGTGTGAGGAACTGTTAACTTAGTTGTGATCAGAATGCAAACAATCACTCAAATATATATATATATATATGTATATATGTATATATATATATATATATATATATATATATATATATATATATATATATATATATATATATATATAATATATATATATATATATATATATATATATATATATATATATATATATATATATATATATATATATATATATATATATATATATATATATATATATATATATATATATATATATATATATATATATATATATATATATATATATATATATATATATATATATATATATATATATATATATATATATATATATATATATATATATATATATATATATATATATATATATATATATATATATATATATATATATATATATATATATATATATATATATATATATATATATATATATATATATATATATATATATATATATATATATATGTATATATATATAAATATATATATATAGATATATCTCAATTATCATCCTCCATGGTCTATCAAAAGCTAAGAAATACTCTCAAGTACAGGTTTTTAACCTTTTTTTTTCAATTTCATTAAAATGGTACAAAAAACTCCTACCATATTTGCCCATTATATTATGAAATATTATTTAGAGGGGAAACCCTATCTTATACATAGAGGACTGACCATACACATTTTCTGAAACTATGAGAAGATAAAGATTGATAAAGCACTTTTTATTGTAGTATTTACATTGGATACATCGAAAAAAATACTGAAAATGCTTTTTGGTTTGATGTTGTGCAAGTAATGAAGTTGCTTTGGGAAAAGTTTTAATTTCATTAAAATGGTACAACAATTCTTGCCATATTTGTCCATTGTATTATGAAATATTATTCAGAGGGGGAACCCTATCTTATACATAGAGGAATGACCATACATATTTTCTGAAATGTGTCAAATCATCAGATTCAATAAATATGAAAATCACTTTTGCCAAAACATTCAGTGTTGATAATGTCTCTTAGATACTATTTAGAATAGGCAGGTTTAGTCATAATGGTGCATATCAAATAGATACAAATGTTTTTGTACCAATTTATTTTCAAAGTGGCAGTCCAGGTGTCAGGTAAATTATATCATTTTAGTCTGTTCAATACCCAATAGGAGTCATTTTAAAACGCACGATCTCAATTCATAGTTTTATTTCGTTTTGTCTGTTGATATGAGGAAAACGTGTCCATACCGATAACCTTTCTATTCAGCTTTTTTCTCTAGGGTCTAGTGAGATTGACCTATATCTCCTCCACCTGACGTGCAGTCGCGGGCGCCCCGTCTCGGCACAACTTTGCGTGTCCTACCAAATAATACACCCTCAATCCAGAAGTTCACCACTTATATTGAGTCTTTCTGGACGTGCGTGCGCCAATTCTTTGATTGCTGCGGCTCGGCCGCGATCTCAGCTTTCTCCCCTGCACTTCTTTTCTTCCTGTTTTGGACAGTTAGAGTAATATGTGGAAAGATGGTGATCATGTGACAACCCAAATAACCCTACACTGTGTTTTCTTCAGACATAAAATCATTCTATTACGATCACCTGTCAATGAACTGCTGTATCCTTGGCTTTGTCAGTGTTGATGCATGCTGTCTGTTGTTAATGGCCGTGTTAAGGAAGGAACTATTTTCATAAAAATGGAAGGTTACCTCTCGCGTTCTTAGGCTACCTCTTTGCTTGGTTATGAGCAGAGGTAAGAATTGTGATTGGCTCACAAGGATCTCGTGGGAAGGTGCTTGTACAACGTCACATGACCTCGTCAAGATCTCCAGCTGGGGAGCCAATAGATGTAGCTGACAAGTGGGCACGTTCAAAAGCATACTGAACACTGAACTGTTCAACAATTGTTTATCTTTTTTCGATGACAACTTGGGGTGGGTGGGGTGAGGGGATCACCTTTTGTCTCTAGAATTTAGTGAGAATGATTTATTTCTTCTCCATCTGACGTGTGATCACGGGCGCCCTGTCTCTGCACAACTTCGCGTGTCTAACCAAAACATTACACCCTCAAACCTAAATTTCACCTCTTGAATTGAGTCTTTCTGGATAAAGCTGGTTCACACTATCCGGTTGTGCTCCCATGGCTAAGTGGCCTGGTGCTTTGCACACCATCTGCTTGCAATGTCTTACCATTCCACTAAATATAGAACTCGATTCCAGCATAAGGCTTGCGAGAAAGTTGTCAGTGACATTGGTACTACGCCAAGACGAAATTGAACAACTAAGAAAATTCCAGCGTTATGTTAGGCGACGGTGTCAACGTTTCCCACCAAGATCTACAAATTATAGTGCTGTTTATTATCCTTTAGGATGGATTAGTATTAATCGTCTTAATAGAAGTTAAGAAAATTTTGTTTCTCAGGACCATTATGGTTATGACTGAAGAATCTATATGCACACGTGTGCTGGTTGAAAGAACAAATGAGTACCAGAGAGCACCACTGTTAAATGCTAGGAATGAACACAATAGCCCTATTTACGATATTTTGAACACTTGTAAGAGTTTTGATATTTATGATATATGTATTGATATGATTACTAGAGGGTGTTATCTCGGCAAACAAGAATGGAGTAAGAAAATGTGGGACATTGCCTGGACAAAAGAGGATGAGGAGTACTAGTATCAAATAACATGCTGTAACTCCTCCTTGTACAGTGCCGACATTTAATTCCTGCACTAAATGCGTGGGCAACCCGGGGAGAGTACACGACCGGACGCCCAATTGCCACCCAGTTGTACTAGTCACGGATGTACGTGTGACCTCTCAACTAAACGTTGCTTTGAATCGCATGCTACGTAGGCCATTGAAGTGCTTGGCTTATTTTCTTGACAAGTCATTCACGGTTATTTGTTCAACCAGGTACTGGCAGACGTCCGGTCGACTGGTGCAGGAATTAAATGTCTGTACTGTACAAGGTGATAGATAAACCATGTTATTTGAAATGGTGGATTTTGTCTGACCAAATTCCTTACATCATGAGAGACTGTGAAATTATGGCGAAATTAGTATGTGAATCAAGCCTCCTGAAAGATCATGATTACAGACTGAAAAGTCTATCTTCTAGTTACAAAGTCTGTACGCAATGCATGTTGGGAATCAGGGAAGACCTTATGCACATCATCATGCAATGTCCCGACACAGACGACATCAGACGTGAAATGTTCGAAGTCCTAAACAGTATTGAGGACAATTATGTCCAGGATATATTGAAGGAACATCAAGAAGTATTTTATGCCTTAATGGGTAAGCATGTGGCCGAAATCCCTTTTGAGTCAATGATAAAGATCTGGCGGATCTCCAGTAAACATGTCTCAAGGATGTGTAGACAAATTATCAGTAAAAGGCAAATGTAAGTCATTATCAATTTAATTGACTGTACGGACGAATTCCACTTTTCGTATCTATACCCGGTGGTTAATTATCCTGTTACACCGTTGTATGGCCTCCAGGCGGCCGAAGACATATATAATATATAAGCGAATATACCTGTTACACCATATGAACCACAAATAACCGGTAGGACAGCTATTGATATGTAAATAAAATAAATACTAACGAGCCGTATGAATGCAATTTAAGTAGAGGAATTACTTCCATTATATCTATTATTTGTAAGCCACTTACATGCGAGTGCTCTCATGTGTGCTAAGTTATCATCTTTCTATCATGTTTAGTTTTGTTTTGGTTACTATTTATGTTATATTATGTTTCAAAATATTTTGTATTTGATATGAGTGTGTACATTATCGTACCGTCAATAAACATACAATAAGATTGGTGGTTTACCTTGATTCTGTTCTTCTCCACCATTGGTGAGTGTCTGGTCACGACAGGTAACGGCACACAAGTAAAGGGCAAATGCACCATCAGAATGATTAAGATTCAAAATGATCTTATTCATGTCACCTTTCAAATAAGACCTCCCCCGAACCTGTCCTCTTCAGAACTACTCAGTTATAGCTTATAGAAGTGACCATGTAACAGGCCATTTGTCCTTTAAAGGGGAACTAAAGGCTCACATACATATTAGCTTATATGAAAGTAATATACTTCAAGAATAGGATGTTGTCCTCCTTTTTCTCTTAGTGATCCCATGAGGGGAGAATTTTGCCTATTGCCACCAGCCTCAGCCAGCCCCTAGCAGCCCCTCGTAGCAGCCATGTTCTTCAACTGCTATCAGCTGTGACTCAACGGGTGGCAACCCACTTCATGTTCCCTAGACTGTAGTGCTCTACACACCAACTCTCTTCGAAAGTTGCATAAAAACTTGTATGAGTATCAAACAGGTAAATGGTAAAATCATGAGCAGCAATTAGCTGTACAAAAAGACAGGGTGGTTGAGTTATTTTTCATATATTTCCTGTTGGTAAATTCAGACAAAAACAGTGGCTAGCATCACTGAAACCTGTAAATCCACCTGTCTTGAAGTATGCAGTTCTATGTTCAGACCACTTCCCTGATGCGTATTATGTAAGAAATCACAAACTACAGTCAGGATTACTTATAAGAGGGTAACTTTGGGGACAGCAAATCAAAAGGTTATTTGAAAGTTCATTAACATAGCTCAACAACTGTCATATGCAAATAAATTGGATACCTGTGTGACTATGAAGGAAGGGTTGAATAAAAACACTACTAGTATGTACATCACCAGTCATCCAGATTTTCAGTATTTGATTTTACTTGAAGCTAGCTGTTCTACAAAAACTTTTTTTTCATGTAACCTACACAAATACTAAAGGAAATGATTGCTGTTCCAAGTACTGATAGCTGTTTCCTGCATTGACTAACTTCTGTGTCCTGGGATCTAGATGTGAAATGTCACAAGGTTATAATTAACCCTTTGTTTATCTAATCCCAGGTTAAAGTTACTCATAAGTTGGCTCAACTCTAATTATGCGATTCCCTTGCTAAGTGCCATTTTGGAAGAAAAAACCCACTGAGTCATCCAAATCCAGTGTAGGCACATGGTAAGTGCCAATTTCCACATGAGTATATTTACTAACATCCTTGCAGGGGTCTCAGCTGATTGCCCTCTCAGCGTCTGAATATATAATGAGTGAGCTACCCCCACCCTTATACCCGTGAACTCTCAATTAGCATATTTACTGAATAATACTATAATACCCTTCTCACATTTGGACTCTACACACTGAATTGTTCCCCCTTGGTGCAGATCTAACTTTGCGTGATGTTGTACTAGCCTCTACTTTTGAACAAAACTTTCTCTTTATACCTGACGGAAAAGTAATGCTTGTTTAGATATTGCAGAGGAAATATATTTGGAATAAATCATCAAAACTACATTGTGAACGAAAGCTAATTTTCACAAATGTTTATGTACATTCAATTTGATAAAATGAACTTGTATTGTACATGTCCAAATTGGTTAATATCTTGTGTGAGTGGTCTCTGTACCACTTCAGCCTCTCTTACCACAGCCCCTTAATTGTCAGCAGCAGAGCTTGAGGTAATATTACATTCCCTAGCCCTAACTTTCTTCCTATGACATTCACCTTTAGAAACTTTCTCTTTAGGCATTTCTAGATAAATTGATTACAGTATATCCTAGTGTAAGTGTATCAAGCTAGTTCAAACATGCTGGAAGGATTCCTTGAGAACTAAAGAAGAAACCATCCCTCTGTTAATGAATGGCCATTCATTCAGTGTGTGGTCTCTTGACTAGACTCGCATTACTCATTCATGAATAGCCTGTGTATTATCACCACACAACACAGCTACGTCACATGGTGGGAAAGTGCAGCCCAAGCTATCTTAGGAGGTTCCCTCAAGTAGCTGTGATAAAACCAATCAAATCTCAGAAATGATGAAAACAATTTTGTTATTTATGATGCAGATGTCATGTCAACATCATAAAGATGTCAACTACCATGACAGAATCTACTTAACTCCTCCCATTTCTCTGTGATTGGACCATTTCCAAGTGGGGATGGAAAATTGGCTTTTCTGAAGAATTGATTTATAGCAAAAGTGGGTTGCTGTTTGATGTAACTCCTTCCCATTGAAATAACAGACAATAACACTTAAACCCCTGTGGTCATTACCACTAACAGACCTCCCTGACGGTGTCTTGAAGTTTCAATAGGATGCCTACTTCCTGGGATAAGAGGGGAATTAGCTAATTTCTAAAGACACCCTACCCCCATTTAGCTTTTAAACTGAATACTGTAGAATGGCTAATTTTCCCGTGTGTTTTATTTTGCCGTTTTTCCCGAGTGCTATCAAACGGGAATAAACAACACCGGGAAAATCATTACACTTCATGTCCGGACTTAATAAACACAGGAAATTCTGACCTTAGTTAAATAGACTGGCCCAGCTTTATCTCTGAAGAGTCAGACCTGCGTTTACTCAGAGTGACAGCGGTCATCCCTCATTGCAATCCACATGCGGCAGGGAACAATCGGGGGTCACTGTATGACCTCTGATCATGCTGTGACTGCAACTCACCTACTTAAGAAATTAAATCCCTGGTGATCTATTTCTAATCACCTCTTTAGACTAGTGAAAGTCCCACCACCGCATGCACTGCTGCATGGCCCTGCACATGCTTATATAACACTGGGAACTGTCTGCAACCTATAAGATGCTTATCTAGACTGGTGATAATCCCTTTGCAGTGTGCGTTGTTGTACTGATAAGCACTTCAACCCATGGCACATGTTTATATAAGACTGTGGACTACTTAAAACTACCTAAGATCTACTTAAAACGGGTAAATTAAAAATGGGAAAAAACATATGTCCTCTTTTCGGAAATATTAGAAACGGGAAAACCCCAAAATGAAAAATTAGGGAAAATTGTCACACGGAAAAAATAGCCATTCTACAGTATCTACCACAGGAGTGCAAATAAAAGGAAGCCCAGACACCGTACCCTAGGCACATGTGTGAACTTCAAACCAATACAATGCATTCTGCCCGCAGCTGTGAGCTGAGAGTGATTTTATTGTAAAAAGTATATTTTTGAATCTTGCAAAAGAAACACTGAAAATACAAAAGTAAATAAATCAGAATAGCACTGTGCAGTAGCTCAGAAGGTCTTCTTTCAGAAAATGTATAGTTTGACGGGTGTTACAACCCCCTAATAGCTCTTAATGAAGATAATGTTAGCTAATGTCCTATGTGCTGGACCCACCTTAAGGAGTTGTTACTTCCTTTTGTTGTTGCCAAAGGGACCTACATATTAAACATAACTCAAGATGTAAAACAACCAACAAAATCCTAAACAGTCTATTCTCAATTGTACTGATTAATGATGACCATGTTTAGGTACCTAGAACTGTATGCTAATAAACTTAGCTGTTAGTTGTCTCTCTGTGCTTGCTTTGTAGCAGTTGAATCAGAAGGGTTGAAAACAAAAACACTGAATGGCACAGCACCATCCTGTTGAGTAATTCTGACTGCATTTTATTTTATAATACCTTGCATAAAACACATCAGCGACGTGGTCTGAACATAAAAATTACATGCTTCAGGACAGGAATTCAGTGATGCTAGACACTGTTTTTGTCTGCCTTTACCAACAGAAAATATATGAAATATAATTCTACTATCCTGTCTTTTTGTACAGCCAATTGCTGCTCATGATTTTACCATTTACCTATGGGGCACCGTATGTAACATGCACACTTTTGTCGATAGAAACAATTTTGTCGAGACAGAAGTCCAAAATGTGACATTTGGCGAGTGGTTACGACATGTGTAACATAAAAGTAATTTTGTCAGACAGAATTACTTTTGTCTAACAAAAGTTACTTTTGTTGACAAAAGCAAATTTTGTCACGACAAAAGTACTTTTGTTCAACAAAAGTTACTTTTGTTGACAAAAGTAATTCTGTCTCGACAAAAGTTATTCTGTCTCGACAAAAGTAATTCTGTCTCGACAAAATTACTTCTGTGTCGACAAAAGTAATTTTGTCTTAGTGTCGTGCGGCGATGGCAGATGGCGGGCATGATCGAATAGACAAGTTGAAGCATCTCCAACGCTCGATCGAGATGCAGTATCTCGTTCTAGATACTGCAGCCCGATCGAGATGCTTTGAAGAGTTTTACAAAATTTTATTTCCTGCCTGTATTTTGAGCTTGTAAATGCCCCATCACGAGTGTAAGCTTACACTTCGTATTTCTTCATTGACTTCATTGACACACTGACTCGGCCGGTATTAGTTCATACCAGCCCAACGATAGTGCATGGTGTATCGAATGCATGTGCCCGAGTCGGCGAGTGCTTCAACCAGTCTATAGGCGGACGTACACACTATCTATAACCGACAGCAAAATCGCGTGCTGTAAGGTATTCTCTTGCAGGAACTCCAAGTGTTTTGATAAAAGAAGGGGTGTTTATTTAGTGGAAAAAATCAGCGTTTTATTAAAATAAGGGTGCATTTTTGGCCAGAAATCAGTGCTTTAGGGGTATTTTTTAATTTTGATAACGAGCGTATGCGCCCCCCTAAATACCCAAATGCCCCCCCCCCCCCCCCCCGGATGCGTGTGCATTTGAATAGTACAGAAGGCCCCTTAATTCATTTATTCTTCTAGCAAAGATAAAGACTCTTGAATAATGGCATAGTCCTACCACCTTTCCCGTTGGCGCTGACTTTGCGGATGAGATTTCGTCATGTGTGCGTGTGTGTGAAGTGGGAATTCATCAATTTACCGACTGGAGGAAATTATAGTAAATATGTCAACGGTGGCCCCGTGTGGACGCCGTGGACCGATCAAAGGGTTTAAAGTGTTCAAATTAGTAGGTGTTCTTATTCCAAAGGTCCTCTCAATTTACTTGGACCTGTTCACGTCCCTGGGCGCCGTTTCTCGTACAATCGTAAAAAACGACTCCGTATCATATGGAAAAAAGCCAATTACGGACGATATACGGAACTAGGAAAATTCGTTTCTCGAAAGTTCCGTATATTTTCCGTCTTGAGACATTCTCCGTATCATACGGAGAAGATATCAAGCGTTTTAATGGCACTTTTACCCGCAAAATTACCTCTGACATTGTAGAGGAATAATGTCTCACTCCGATAAGCAAGTTTGTATGTATGTATGTATGTATGTATGTATGTATGTACGTATGTATGTATGTATGTATGTATGTATGTATGTATGTATGTATGTATATATGTATGTATGTATGTTTGCATGTATGTATGTATGTACATACGTATGTATGTATGTATGTATATATGTATGTAGGTATGTTTGCATGTATGTATGTATGTACATACGTATATACATGTATATATATGTATATATATATAAATATATATATATATATATATATATATATATATATATATATATATATATACATATATATATATATATATATATATATATATATATATATATATATATATATATATATTTATATATATATATATTTATATATATATATATATATATATATATATATATATATATATATATATATATATATATATATATATATATATATATATATATATATATATATATATATATATATATTACGGTGGACCAAGCGTCAAATAGCAAATAAATAACTTTTTATTTTCACGACCGTTTTGGGGAGACAGAGAATAAAACTTTATTTTTTCCCGACCATGCGAAAAAGAAAAAACTTGTTGTGGGAATTGAAAATGAAAAACATCTTTATTTTCACGAACGTTTTTTTTTTGGGGGGGGGGGGAGAGAAAATAAGCGACTTTTAATGTTCACTACCCTTTTTTTAAGGGGGGTATAAAATTTAAAAAAAAAATATTGACTGCATCATGACATAAACTGCAGTTTATAAACTGCATCATTTATCTATCTATCTCTTTTATCTATATACATATCTATCTGTATGTATATATACATGTATGTATGAATGTATGTATGTATGTATGTGTGTGTGTGTGCTCACACATAGATCGATAGAAACACAGACAGACAGACAGGTAGATAAATGTTAGATGTAAGATATATTCCTTCTGTAGAGGCAGGATAAATAACGCTTTATTTACCCTCCCTCTGGAGCGGTCGGGAAAGAAGTTTTATTTTCTCTCTCCCCCAAAACGGTTGTTACGGAAGCCTATTAGGACCACTTAGAACATATTTCTTATTTATATCTTTTTCCTTAAATCCGAAAATCTCAAAATGTGGACGAGGATCTTGAAGTAACAATTGTTTTTTTTTCTTCTTTTGGATACAGACCTTTTTTTTAAATATCTGAATGGGGTAAATGAGAAAATAAAAAGTAATTTGCCAGTCGTCATACATAGATCTATTAAAGCCTGGAGTACGATTTTTTTTGTATTTGCGCATGGAGCGATTTTTTTTGTATTTGCGCCAGGAGTGAGATGTCTTTTGAGATTTTTGGATTTCTAAGGGAATTCGGTGGACCTCCAAAGCGGTCATAGAATTTTTTTATTTTATTTCTTAAGATCTTCGGATTTCTAAGGAAAAAATAAATAAATGAAAACTATTTTTTCAGTGGTCCTAATAGGCTTCCGAAGGTTGTGAAAATAAAGTTGTTGTTTTTAAATTTTCGCTTTCAGATGGTCGTGAAAAAGAAAAGTTTTATTTAGCTTCCCTCTAGAGTGATCTGGAAAAAATAAATTTCTTTTTTCTTTCCCCCAAAAATGTAGTGAAAATAAAGTTTTTTATTTGCTCTTTCTCACTTGGTCCATCTTACTTTTAAAAAAATGTCTCAAAAAAGTTATCTATGGCGGCAAAATTACGTAAAATGTCAGAGCAACCGGAGAAAAAAGATTTTTTTGCTCTTTCACATTTTGCCCATCGTACATTATAAAGTTTAGTCTCCAAAAGGATTTTTCTATGGCGCCCAGAATGACGTCGTCAGGGCAACCGGATAAATCGTATTTCAACGACATCTCTGGAGGTGTCGTTGATTTTTGCCGTATGTTTCGATACGACAGGCTTGAAGAAACGGACCTGTCGTACCATACGGAACAAAAAGGGCCTTCAAGAAACGGAAATATCGTAAAATACGGATTTCAACAATGTCCGTATTTTACGATCGTACGAGAAACGACCCCCTGAGTCGGTTGTGTGTGTCACTAAAAGGCGAACGCAACCGAACGCACCCGAACGCAAACAAACGCAACCGAACGCAAACGAACGCAAACGAACGCCGGCGAATGCAAGGAAGCTTAGTTGATGTGAATGACTGGGGCGGATCAATTTTGAACCTGTCGGGCCTGCTCTGACGGCCGTGTGGTCTAAGGCGCCGCCGATGACTGACTATACGCTGTCTTTCACCACTGCCTGTGTTCGAATCCCGGCCTGGGCATGTGAGAAAGTTGCCAGTGACTTGGGGCTAGGCGGTGGTTTTCGCCGGGTACTCCGGTTCCCTCCACTACTTACAACTGGCTATTCACAAATTAGCCACGATTGGCATAAATGTGACGTAAAAACAAAATTCAAATTCAAATTTTGAACCTGTCACTTGGACAGTGGACGTTTCCGGTACACACTACACGGTTGTCACAGTGACACCCGAGCTGTCACAGTGACACCCAAGCGCTAGGTGCAGCACTGTAACTCGCCGAAGTATACACAATCTAGGCGTGTATGAACAATATCATAGGATTCGATCACGCAATTTTATCATGTATTATGTAGACAAATAGTTGTAGACATTTTATTTTCATCTAAGTACCGTTTATACACTAGCTTTGTGTTCCTTGAAAGTCGGCCCGGCTGCCACTGTGACAGCGCCGACTTCGCTACCGGAAACGTCCACTGTCCAAGTGACAGGGTTCAAAATTGATCCGCTAGGTGCAGCACTGTAATTTGTCGAATTATTCACAAACTTGGCTGATAGGTAAAAGTACATTGTTCAGTCGATTTGTCAAGGGCTTACGATACTCTATACTGATACCTATTGTGTATTGGACAAACAAAAAGAAATATTACAATTTCCCTGACACCACTAGGGAAATGGAAAATTGATTTTTATTGAATATGTACCAATTATTATTTTCCCTTTGGATTTTTCTTTGTTTTCGGCTAAAGTGATTTTCATATTTATTGAATTTGATGTTTTGACACGTTTTCAGAAATAAAGTGTGATAATTCATGTGTATAAAATGGGTTCCTTTGCTGAACAATATCTTATATAAGGATGGGCATATCTGGTTATAATTTAATAACTCTCTTCTAACATTTTCATGAAAATTAACCCCCCCCCCCCCCAAAAAAAAAAAGCTAATTCACAAACTTTGACCATCTTTGGTTTGAAAACCCACACGAATACCTCTCATTTTCTTTACGTCATCTGATAAAAAGCAGTGTGTAGATATTGTAGACCAAAAATGGTGAAAATATATTAAACTACGCAATTCTGACTTATACCAATTTATGGTTAAAACAAAATCTCAAATTCCTTGATTTGGCCCAATAACTCCCATATAACAGGAGAAAAATAATTTCCAGGTGCGGATCCAGCCTCCAGATTTGACCTACGCACCTTTATCACAATATTAGACATATTCCATTTTTTTTCAATTTTGGGGGTTTTACTACTTATCAATGATTTTAAAAATAAATCCTTTTTTATTGCTGTCTATGAGTATTTTACACCAATTCAATAATCTATGCGTAAGTTTTATTTTGTGTAAACTATAGTATTTACATGATATAAAGCAATATCAGAACAAGGATGTTTAGTACGATGGACCAAGTGTGAAAGAGCAAATCATAAAGTTTGTTTTAACCACTGTATTTTTTGGGGAGAAAATAAGAAACTATTCATTTTCACATTATTTGTGGGGGTGGTGGGGAGTTTGTTTAAAAATATATTTAAAATATATATATTTTCACTCCTGTTTTTTCAGGGAGAGAAAATAAATAAGGGCCGTTCCATTTAAAAGTGTGGGGAGGGGGATAGTCTGGCGGCCAAATCCAAAAAAGCCTCTAGAAAATGGTTTTGATGGCAAAATTTGTTACAAGCTGCCATCCATGCTAAATCATATCTTCAGAGGATGGGCTATATGGTTTGGGTGGATGGCGGGATTTCTTTTTTCGTTTAAGGTTTTTTTGGGGCAAAAAATGCAAAAAATGAACTAAAATGAGTGATTTTTGTAGTTTACGTCAAAAAAATATTTATTGTTGACCTAAGCTCATGAAAGTTTGTACATATATGCTTGAGGACATACTCTTTGAGATGGTAGAATTAGATTCAACAAAATATTAAGCGTTAACCTAAAAACTGATATAATATGGCGAAAAATGGCTGAAAACAGTCTTTTTTCAAGATTTACATTAAAGAAAAACGTCCATATAATTCCATTGGAAAGAGCTAGGATTATGAAACTTGGCCAAAAATATCCCTAATGAGTCCCAATAAGAATATGATATTGGTATACCGTGTATGTGACCTAATGATCCTGTACTGGGGTTGTTGAATTTGAGATATATGCAATTAATGAACATTGGCGCCATACCGTATATTACACTTATTACAATAGTATGTCATAATACATGACCCTCATTGATAGAGAACTTGTAATATAAGGTTAGCAGCAATGTTTCCTTTATTGTATGGGTCGATGGCAGGATTTATTTTGCTGTTAAAGGTATTTTGAGGGCAAAAATTAGATAAATTGATTGAAAAAGTAATTTATGTCAGAAAAATACTTGTTGTCCACCTAGGCTCATGACAATTTGTACATAGATGCTAGGGAAAATGTTCTTTAATATACTTGCGTTAGCTTTAACAAAAACTGAAGCGTTATCCTAAAATGGATAGAATCTGGCCCAAAAATGGCTAAAAACGGTCATTTTTCAATATTTTTGTATATAGAAAAACGTTAATGTAATCATCATGCAAAGAGCTAGGAACATGAAACTAGGTCCAAAATATTCCTGAAGGGTTCCAAAAAAGGTACTTTATAGGATCTGTCTATATTTTACCAAATAATTATGCAGAAGTTTGTTCAACTTGGAAGTTGCAAAAGTCAGGATGTATAGCATATGGGCTCGGTCAAGTTGAAGTTAGCATCTAAGACAGGAAATAAACTTTATAGTAGCAATATTTATCTTACATATTTGGACAGCTAGAAGTCTCACGTTTTTGGATCTTTGGTCAGATTTACTGTAACCCCATTTATGAAAAAGTTATAAACATTTTACTGCAGGGTGTTTGTTTGTTTGTTCAACGCTTTTCTGACAGTAACATTTCACAAAATGTTAAAACCACCATATTTTCTTGTAAAACCGTATTTTGAACAATATTGTTTTTGATGATACAATTAGACCTTTGAAGTCTGTGCCAATAGATACAGGATTGAATATTATGTTTTGGGGTGTTTTTCATGAATTTTAAAATATGGTGATCTGTGATTCCGTAACATGTGAATCTGTAACAGAAATATATCATTTTTTTTTACTGTTGAAAATGTTCAGATTTGGTCATTACCATGAAACTTCATAGAAAAAAGCATTTTAACATTAATTTAACTATGAGGGGCACACTTTTGAAAAATAGATTTTCAAACAGTGTTTTTGTGGGGGTTAAAGTTGGTGATTTCGTAACAGTTACGGAATCACATATTTGCTTAATTGACTGGTTCAAGCCTATAGATGTCTTGAATATTCTTTAAATGGACTAGTTTCTTATCTTATCTTTAAGTATTAACTGATAGTTTCCATATTTAGAATTAGACACTGTGCACAATAGTTTGAAAAAAGAGTATCTGAAGTGCTAACGCATAGGTGATTTTGAGTAAGGTACAATTATTCAAATGTGTCATAGCACCAAACTACCTTTTTAAAACATTCACACAGTTTTAAAGTAGAGTATAATAAAGCTGGCCTGCAGTGCATCTCACCCAGAGTTGGACACCCAATCCCTCAAATATCAGGACACTTAAAAAAATTGTGTAACACTCCAAAATTCCATTTTCAAACATATAATTGAATTGTTTTCACTCCAGTATGAATTCAGTGACTTTTTGTTTTCACTCCAGTATGAATTCAGTGACTTTTTAAGGCATTTATTTCAATAAGTACATGCATGTTCATGGTTGTAATGGGCCATATTAAGCTATTCAAATTGTTGGGGAAAGAATTTTAGAACATTGAATTCAATATATTTTCTCAAATTCAGGAAAACTTGCTCCCTCATTTGGCTGTTTTATCTTATAGAAATATCACATTCGAACCCTATTTGTTCCAGACTTTTGTAAAATAGTAGATTTTAAAGAATTTATATCTGTGGTGGACAGGAAAGCTTTTCAACAGAGATTTTAGATACCTTCACAGAAATATAAATCCTTCTTCAAGTAAAGAAGAAAATTGAAGTTTAGCATATGGTCAATGTAGCCCAGGTTCCGAAGTCTCTTTTCATGCATATATTTCAAAATTTGATCACCTTCATAAAATTTTGGAGGAATTTATTCAGTGTTTCAGATTGAACTTATACACTGTTGCAGACAGGAAACTTTTGTCATAAGTGGAGAAGGGGAAGGATTCAATACATAAAACATTTCACAGAGATCAATCGGCTTCTTTCACACCTAACTCGGTGATTCTATCCAGCCATCATGATGATTTAAGTTTAAAATGTGCCGATACATGTCACCTTTCAAATAAGACCACCCGCAAGTCTGTCCTCCTCAGCACTCCTCAGATATGGCTTATGAAAGTGAGTAAAAAACAGGCCTGAGTATAAAGCCCTGCAATTATGACTTTTTCTTTATCAGCTGATAATCCAAACATGAATTTGCCTTGTCAAATCTGTGTAGTCAAGGAAGATAAGGAAGCCCTGCAGTCACTTCCTGCCACTGATATCTCTCGACCAATCTGAAGGGGTACTCACTTTCATTAGCCATATCTGAGGAGTGCTGAGGAGGACAGACTTGAAGGTGGTCTTAATTGAAAGGTGACACATAAAGGCACATTTTGAACTTAAATCGGGGATCCGCCGTGGCCTAGTGGTTACGATGCCTGGCTCCCAACCATGAGTTTGCAGGTTCGAGTCTCCGCTGGATCCTCAAGAGGGTTGGCCTGGTCGCTATATAAATGTGCGGCGTTGTGGGGGACTGTCTGTGGTCCTTCTGCAACAGAAAGACCCCTTGGAACTATTCGTGAAGAGAAGGGAATTTCTTCCCGGTTCCGGGTTTCTATATGTCAAGATATGACCTAAGCTGTTGAAAGCGACGTAAAACCCAATTCCTTCCTTCCCGAAACCTAAATCATCATGATGGTGCACCTGCCCTACAAAGAATTCTCACCATACAACCAGGTTCATTGCCCTGTCACTAAGGTGGCACTTGGAGTTAGCTAGACCCTTGAGAGTGAAAGTCCATCAGATCTCTGAGGTCATTTAAAACAGAGCCTCCCCTTAAGGTTCAAGAGCAAGCCCTAGATATTATGAACTTCCACAACATCTGCAGTAGCCCCCTCTCAGGCCCTCTGTCTTGAAGCTAACAAAATCAAAAATCTTGGTGCTGCCACCTTTACTTAGACACTACTCCTGCCATCACCAAATCTATCAGACTAGGCTTGATATTCCATTAGAACAATGTCCAAATAAATAAAATTATCATTCAGTATCAATAGCAAACAGTATGTTTAACATAATTATGCTACACATGCTGATTTTTGCATCTTCCGAGTTGAACAAACTTCTGCATGATTATTTGGTGTAATAAGCACAAACGCTATAAGTTTTTGTTGAACCTAACCCAGGTATCTTAAATAACATGTTATCTAGTATATATGTACAAATCTTCATGAGCCTAGGTGGACAAAAAATATTTCTTTGATATAAATTACTTTTTTCAATCAATTTTTCTAATTTTTGCCACAAAAACACCTTAAACGACAAAATAAATCCTGCCATCCACCCATACAATATATGAAACATTGCTGCTAACCTTATATTACAAGTTCTCTATCAATGAGGGTCATGTATTATGACATACTATTATGATAATTGTAATATACGGTATGGCGCCAATGTTCATTAATTGTATATATCTCAAATTCAACAACACTAGTACAGGATAATTAGGTCACATACACGGTATACCAATATCATATTCTTATAAGGACACATAAGGGATATTTTTGGTCGGGTTTCATAATCCTAGCTCTTTCCAATAGGATTTTGTGGACATTTTTCTTTAACGTAAATCTTGAAAACAGACTGTTTTCAGCCATTTTTCGCCATATTATATCAGTTTTTAGGTTAACGCTTAATATTTTGTTAAATCTAATTCTACCATCTCAAAGAGTATGTCCTCAAGCATATATGTACAAACTTTCATGAGCTTAGGTTGACAATAAATATTCTTTTGACGTAAATTACAAAAATCACTCATTTTAGTTCATTTTTTGCATTTTTTGCCCCAAAAACACCTTAAACGAAAAAAGAAATCCCGCCATCCACCCATACCATATTGCCCACCTTATGAAGATATGATTTAGCATGGATGGCAGCTTGTAACAAATTTTGCCATCAAAAGTCACTTTTTTGGATTTGGCCGCCAGACTAGGAGGAACGGAAGCTAATTAAAAATTTGGCACATATATATATATATATATATATATATATATATATATATATATATATATATATATATATATATATATATATATATATATATATATATATATAAATATATATATATATATATATATATATATATATATATATATATATATATATATATATATACACATATATATATATACATATAAATATACATACATATATATATACATATATATATATATATATATATATATATATATATATATATATATATATATATATATATATATATATATATATATATATATATATGTATATACATATATACATATATATAGATATATATTTATATATGTATATATGTATATGTGTATATATACATATGTATATATGTATATATATATATATATATATATATATATATATATATATATATATATATATATATATATATATATATATATATATATACATATATATATATATATATACATATATATATCTTATATATGTATATATATATATATATATGTATATATATATATATATATATATATATATATATATATATACATACATATATATATATATATATATATATATATATATATATATATATATTTATATATATTTATTTATTTATATATATATATACATGTATATACTTATATGGATACATATATATATATATATATATATAAATATATATATATATTACGACAAAAATTGCGGAATTAAGAAAAATTTTGGGTGCGGAAGGCGAGAAAAATTCAAAATTCGGCACCGCCCCTCCCCACCAA
>OZ012698.1:31283050-31310550 GCA_963942565.1 Maea johnstoni
CCTAGATACATCCGAACTTGCCAGTGACTTGAAGTTAGGCGGTGGATTCGCGGGGTCCACCGGTTTCCTCCATTACTTGCAACTGGCTGGTCACGAGTTAGCCACAAAATAGCATAGATGTAAAGATAAACTAAATTCCAAATCCAAATCCCATATACTATAAATTCGGAAAAGTTTTTTTATCTTTTAGCCTCGGACGCAAAATTAAAATTCGCAATGATTAGTGCTGCCACTTTTAGTGTATAGCTGGCACTCCATGTTGCGGCCAAAATTTACTCTTCACAATTTTTTTGTGAATCTACAGTACAAAGTATGTCATCATATTTAGACTAAAACTGGCTTCACGTGTTTGAGTGGCGAGGATAGTACTTAACAGGTGCTTTACCTCTTTGATTATGTCTCCTATCAGTCCGCTCCAGTTGCCATAATTGCTCTTAGCCCCCCACTGCCGGTCTTCAGGCTCCAAAAACGTGTAGCTAAAGAGGATAAAGAAAATGTAGGGCTCATTGCAACTCACAGAATCTCTCACGGTCTGCAGGCTGCCAGAACGTGTAGCTAAGAGAAAATGAAAACGTAGGGATCATTGATTCTAGGAATATGTGATGAAGCATGACTTATTATGATAATAATAATAATGATAATAATAATAATAATAATGATAACAGTATTTATGATAATAATTATAACAATAATTACAATATTACTAATGTTTATAGAATATAATGATAATAGTAATAATAGTAATAATAATAATGATAATAATGATAATGATATTAATGATAACAATAGAAATAATAATTATTATCACTTATAGTCATCATTATTAAAATTATTATTGATAATTATTATTAATAGTTATCATTAATAACAATAATAATAATAATAATGATGATAATGATAATAATAACAATAATAATAATAACAATAATAGTAATAAAAATAACAATAGTAATAATAATAATGATGATGATGATAATCAATGGCTGTCGTAGGCACGTAAAATCTCAACAAGGATAATGAAATCACCAGGAAAACATGGAAATTGCTGATTGGAACTACTCACCTAAAATTGAGCTGCACGGCCAACTCTTTCAGAAGATCAATAACCAGCCCAGTGTAATTTACCGTTCCATTGATAATCTCTTTGATCACGAACTTGTTGTACTGAAATATACGTGTACCTATGTTATCCTTCTGATCATACTATTTGATGTCGTACACACAAGAGACACATACACACAGACACGTTCTGTACATGCATATGTGAACATGCACATGTGTATGTTGTCCTACCCGAGGGAAATTTACACGCAGCACTGATTCTGGGGAGGGGGGGGGGGGGGGGGGGGGTAATTTGCTTGTTCCGCAGGGGGTTGGCTTTTACATTAATAACTTAAGTGAAAAAGGTGAATGTCCTCGGTAAGGGTGTCACTGTAGGTCCTGGTGAACAGATAAGTACCTTATCTGTGCAGATGATATAGTTTTGATTGCAGATTCTGAGAGTAGCCGTTCTAGACCTGTTGGGTGCTTGGTTTCAGGAATTGACCTTTAAGTTAATCGTAAAGAGAATTAATTCATTAAGTTAAGGATCCTGTCATTAAGAAAAAGTTCTTTTAAATTTTCTTGTGGTAACCTAGAGCTCAGGGTGGTCCTAAAGTTCCGTTATCTTGGATTATGCTTATATATCTGCCTCAATATCAAGGTTACAGCTTCAGAAGTTACAAAATCTGACCATCAATTTATATAAAGAACTAAGCACTTCGGTATTCTCATTTCAATGTTTAAATACTGTGGAATACTTTTGACTTAAAGGTTTACAAAATGTGTATGCAAGATACCGTTCACATTTCACACATACGCACACTCATACAAATATATATACTAGAGATCAAGTACACACAGAGACACACACACATACATACATACATACATACATACATACATACATACATACATACATACATACATACATACATACATACATACATACATACATACATACATACATACATACATACATACATACATACATACATACATATATATATATATATATATATATATATATATATATATATATATGTATATATATATATAAATATATATATATATATATATATATATATATATATATATATATATATATATATATATATATATATATATATATGTATATATATATATATATATATATATATATATATATATATATATATATATATATATATATATATATATATATATATATATATATTGATACATCAATGACAAAATAAACACATTTCTTGATATTCTCTATGTAATTAAACGATGAAGAGCAATTTTCAGATTTCTTCTACATAAGCACTTCATATTACAAAACTTTTACTATAGAAAAGGCTAAAAATTAAAGCTGAAGTAACCATCGTCAAATCGAGTCAATACATCGGGTCAAAGGTTGTATATATACACTATGAAATGATCAAAACTCTTTCCTGTATCTAGCACAAGGTGCACTTTAGAACACATGTGATTAACATCGGAGGGACGTTGTGTCCTGATTCCGTGGATCGAAACGATTATTAAACTATGGAAGGCCAAAGTGGACAAAAAGAGCATTTCTTAATATCAATCAATCATTTCTTAATATTAATAAATCATTTCTTGATATTAATGAATGTTTATCAATATTAAGAAATGATGTATCAATATTTATTAACGATTTCTTACTATTGATAAATCATTTCTTACTATTATTAAATCATTTATTAATATTACTAAATCATTTCCATTTGTTAATATTAAGAAATCATTTATTAATATCAAGAAATCATTTATTAATATTAAGAAATGCTCTTTTTGTCCACTTTGGCCTTCCATACTTAACAGCGTTCTCAAGTGTTGCGCTGCCCGTAATTGCAATACAAGAAATACAAGAATGCTTTTCTTCCATGATATCTTATAAAGCTTAACTTTTTGCAGGTTGCACCCGTGCCATCGAAGATAACATGTTTTCACAACGAACCACTTGAATACTTACTGGTAAAGTACCAACAGTGAAACTCCTATTGTTGAAGCCGTATTCTGCATTTGGATACAGCTCGCCCTCGACACTCAACTTCTTTTCGTCACTGTAGAAGCCGAGGTGACTTAATGTTGTGCCAACTGATTCCCACACCTTGGAGTAGATATCAAACCGTCTTGTTTTCGTACTTAGTGTGGAGTTATGTATATAGTCCTGTTTGGTACGAGAAGAAAAGAGAGTATTTTATTTGTTTGTCGAATCAACAAACATTCTGTGAAACTGCAGATAATTCATTTGGATTTCTCCGCCAACAGTATTGATATAGATACTAGTTCTACTCACATACATTTAAGATTGATAATACGAAGATTCGACCTCCTACAGTAGTTTGAGATTGGTTCCCCAATTAACAGTAGTATATAGATAATACTTGTACTCACGTGCATTTGAGATTGATAATAAGAATATTCCCCTTCCAAAAGTAGTATATAGACTCTACTTGTACTTACTTATGTTTGAGCTTGATTTCTCCACCAAAAGTAGTAAGTAATATAGATAATACTTGTACTCACGTACATTTGAGATTGATAATACGAATATTCCCCTTCCAATAGTAGTATATAGGTTGTACTTGTTCTTACTTACATTTGTCCTTAATTTCTCCACCATCAGTTGCATATTGATAATACTTGTACTCACGCACATTTGAGATTGATAATACGAACAACTGAAATGTCTTAACGATTAAGTCATCGACTAATAACTTATACCGAATGCTGAACCAGTAAAAATGAATTCCAATATATTCGGTTACATAAGTATCTAGTATAACTTATAAAATACTTTTCTTAGACGTTGAAACATCCCTCCTACCAATGACAGCGAAAATCAATTTTACTTTTCATGCCATCAGTTTCTCCTAAAAATCAGAAACTTTGGGAATAATTTTGTAATAAAACAAGATGTTGAAATGTTTCACATTAATTGTTATTGTTCTTATTTAATATTGTGGTAGAAACTTAATTCCTGCACCAGTCGACCGGGCTATGGCCAATGCCCGGTTGTACAAAAAACATGGAAAACAATCCCAAAATAAGCCAAGCACATCAATGACCCACGTAACTTGCTTATCAAAGCTCCAGATCAGTTGTGAGGTCACCCATGCCCAGGAAAGTGTGTGGCAAACGGGCGCAAGGTCATGTATTGTTTTCTGGGCTGCCCACGCATTTAGTGCAGGAATTAAATGTCGGCACTGTAGCTTTATACACACAGCATACTCACACTCATTACTCTGGTCAAGGCTGCGTTGTTGGTCTGTAGACAGCCAGCGGAGGAGTTCGTGAAATCATGGCTCCTATCTGCCGCTGCTAATATCACAGACGACAAAACGTCCTGGGAAAATACAAAAAGGAGGATAAGAAAGTGTCCACGATTTTGCCACGTAAATCGTGCTGCGCTCAATCACATCCAAATAATGATGGGCATTACGTCTTTATTTTCAAAAAAGCTCACATTTAAACAACCGTATTGAACACACGCACTCAACTCTTATGAATTTGATTCCTAAAAAATATGATTAAGTTGTCACGTATCTCCTTGATTTCTCTCACTTTTGTTATCCGTTATTTCTTATTAACCCTTATGTGATTAATTTTGCCATGACAGAATAATGAAAAACAAACAAACGGAAAATGACTGAAACCCTGCCACATGGGTACTCATATGAGAGTACTCAGCAAGAGCTACCCAATGAATACCAACATGACAGGGTTTAGATGGTTTTCAAAAATCTTGGCATCCTTGCGCTTTGGACGAAAGTAGCCTCAGCATAGGAAGGGTGAAAGTATTTCGTACACGGTACAATAGGAAATATGTCAGCAAAACGTCGAGCTGTGAGGTCATCGAGCTGTGAGATCATTGAAATGTGACGTCGTTGAGTTGTGAGGTCATTGAAATGTGACGTCATCGAGCTGTGACCTCATATCATATTAACATGTAGTCGACTATTAATTTATAATTTCTATTTTCTCTGTTCTTTTTCTGTGTTATATTATGATTTTCTATGAAAGTATGATTTTTAATTGTGATATTACGGTTAATAAACATACATACATACATTGGCTTACCTTGAGCTTTTCTGTTAAGGAAGAGTAGCTGTCCTTCCAGAGGAGAACTATGATATTGTCTACCTCTAGTGACGCGGTTTTGACCACAGGCAGGGTGGATGCAGTGTTTCCCAGCACGATCCATCGAGACTGGTGCAGGCCCCGTCTATTCCCCTCCTCCACAATACTCGCCTGTGCAAAGAGGGAAAGGAAATGTAAAATGGAATACAATGGGATTTGGTTAATTGTCACTTTTTTAGCACCTCTAAGTTTGACTAGTCATTGAGTTAATGGTTAAGAAAACCAAAGTACCCATGATAGCACACTGACTAACTTCAAGTCACTTGAGAACCTGTGACACATATCACAAGGGGGATTTGAAACTAAAGGATATAACACAAGTGGAAATGATGATAATGAAAATAATAATAATAATGATAACAATAATAATGATAAAAATAATAATAATAATAATAATAATAATAATAATTATAATAATAATAATAATAGTAATATTGATAATTATAATGATGATGACAATAATATTAATGATGACTATAATAATAATAATATAATTATAATAATAATAATAATGATAATAATAATGATAATACTACTACTAATAAGAATAAGAATAAGTATAATGATAATAACAATAATAATAATGGTAATAATGATAATATTACTAATGATAATAATAATAATAATAATAATAATAATAATAATAATAATAATAATAAAAATGATAATAATGACAATGATAATAATAGTAATAATATGCAATAATAACAATGACAATGATAATAACAACAACCAAAACTATAATGATAATGATAATAACAAAAGTGATAATTATATAGCGTAAAACTATGAAATAGGATATGTGACGCAGGTGCACACGAACAAAGAAATCAGCATCAAAATAATATAACATATGCTACTAAATATACGATGAGAAAGCTTTAGTTTGACTTAAATCATCGTCTCATATAGCTTATTTGATTTTTTAGAATAATATACATTAAATACTCACTCTCCTAGAGGAGTAAATTCAATTTCTTATGTTTTATAGACTTTTTTTCACTTCAAATGATCATGCATTCAGCCTTCACCTAGAGAGATAAACTCAATCTCTTAAATTCTAGAGACTTTTTTCACTTCAAAGCATCCTCAAGCCTTTTACGCTTTCAGACCGCTATATCAATTGACCCTGTCTCTACCAACTTACCTTTCGGAGTATCCAATCGATATGCGTATCATTGCACAGTATGACAAAGTTTCTCGTGCCTTTAGTATACATGTTATAAGCACTCCTCATTAGTTGGGACACATTCTGCTCCGTGGCTAGATCTGAGATGCTGAACTCTGTTACCCTGATTTTCTGCTCAAAAGCAGCCAATGAAAGATCTGGTAAGATATCATCTGTAAGAGGATAAAAACGATATTGAAGTCAGGGTCTTAAATTAGCCAGGATTTCAAAAATGCCTGTCCAAAACAGCAATTTCAAAGTTTCTGCCCGTCCAGATTTAGCTATTAATCTACTTCAAAGCCTTATATCAACTATATTGAATAGCCTATTGTGTCAAATAGTGGCAATTTACATATCTGCTTTGTCCTAGGGGATGCTTTTTAGGATATTTGGTCATTAAGCCCAAATAGTCAAAATTTGAAAAAAAAATCATAAAAATTTTGACTGTCCAAAAAGGTGGTTTATCAGGAAACTGCCTGTCCAAAAGACAAGCAGGACAGGTACTAGCTAAGTCCCTGATCGAAATATAACGCTCCTTCAATATCTGCATAACAATACACACACACTTAATCACTTTGATAACGTGAACTGATATTTAGAGTCAAACTGTAAGAACACATCTATAGTTGATAAGACATTCTTTTTATTTCGGTTCGTGCTACGCATATTAACTAAATTCATTAATCAGTAGCCGTATCTATAACGAACTGGTACGTGACCGACAGAGTCCTGTAACGGCAACGAAATGATTCGTGTTGACTAATATCAGAGCTACAGGCAACTCTGCTTAATCCGGACTGATATGGACCCTAAATGTCTGTCCGGATTAGGCAAAACCCGGATTATGCATATAGGAATTACGTGTATAGGAAGGGACTGGGACCTTCCAATCTGTCCGGTTTAGACGAAAATCCGGATTACACATGTCCGGATTAAGCAGAGTTGCCTGTATCTTGCAAAACCAGAACATAGCTGTACCTTAGTGGATGCGCGCATGACGTGGCAACAAAACATCTCCACTTCACCCTAATGATTTTGTATCAAAACTCTTATGCTACCGTATTAAATCATAACGATTTCGCAACAAAACTGGAACGGTTGCGGTTCCATATGAATTAAAACCATTATGCTTATGTATTGAAATCGTAAGAGTTCTGTATCCAAACCAAAACTTCCTCTCTGATACAAGCATATCGGTAATGTATCAAAACCGTAAACGGCTCGTACTAAAGCCATTGTTGTCTGGATAAAAAAAAATCGTTATGTCACGATATCAAAACCACAATGCTTTCGCATCAAATATATAATGGATTTATTTTACGACAGCATAACAGCCATGTGTTGAAATCGTAATCGGTTCGTACTAAAACCGGTATTATCTGAGTCAAAAAAGCATTATGCTTCCATATCAAAAGCTCAATGCTTTCGCATCGAAAATATAATGAATTTGTTTTACGAACGTAGTGGGTGTGGTTCCACTTTAAAATTGTGATTGTTCTGTAATAAAAGCTTAACTATTCTTCCTAAAAACAAGGGTTTCAACGACAAGCTACGCGCATAAGATAAACTTGGCATTGTTCCATTTCCTTAATGCCACTGACTCCCCCTTAAACAGATACGGTTCCGTAAACTTCAGTATATTTAAAGTGTACTTGGTTTGATTTTGAATACTGACTTACATTTCGAGGAATCGAATATCACAATTATTTCCTTCCAGGAAAATTTCTGCAACAAAGCAGAAAATATATCTTTGGGCCAAACGGCAAAATGGATGATGTTGGGATTGGATGAAAACGATTCTCGTGTGACGTCATGTTTGAGCAGCAGATAGGGAGCTTCCGTTGAGACTCCAATACTGGTCAGCAGTACACTCGGGGATGCGATGTAAGATAGGGCTGTACAGGAAAGTCCGCGAACTGTAAAGATATAATATCACATTAATTATGTAGTTAGGAAATTGTCCCTTATGCACTAAAAGGATAGCAACACGCTTCATTGTTTCGTGCGAAGGAAATCCACCCTGCCAGCAGTCTATCCACAATGCGGCAACTCGAATGAAGGTATCCCTTTCAGGGAAATTTAAAATGAGAGGTTTGATTTTACGATAATTTTAACAATTTACTGCTAATACCACTGGATTTATTCTAATGAGGCTTCTCTTTAACTTAAACCCTTTTTATTCAAATGGAAATAAAAAAGGAATAAAAGGGCTCTGGCTGCTTGCTGCTTATATATATATATATATATATATATATATATATATATATATATATATATATATATATATATATATATATATATATATATATATATATATATATATATATATATATATATATATATATATATATATATATATATATATATATATATATATATATATATATATATATATATATATATATATATATATATATATATATATATATATATATATATATTTATATAAATATATATATATATATATATATATATATATATATATATATATATATATATATATATGTATGTATATATATATATATATATACATATATATATATATATATATATATATATATATATATATATATATATATATATATATATATATATATATATATATATATATATATATATATTTTAAGAAAAATACATATATATATATACATATATATCTATTTTTTGGGGGGGTGTCAGGATTGTTTACCTGTTCATTTTCTAAGAATGTTACACTATATAGCGCCTACATTCCACTCATCTATTACATACCAATGTATGTATGTTCTTCATTGACTATATCGCGAATGCCATAAAATACAAATCATACATTAAATAGGAACAAGTGACAAAAATACTAAAGGAACACAACGTGGATGCAGGAGATAACTCATTTTCAAAATGGTAGCGTCATATTCATAATCCGTTGCATTTGTGGTAGCAGACAAACAAATCAGGATTGTCATATAGATCCTTGTTTCAGCTTTTGTACATACTCGACACAATTACGAGGAATAAAGGATCAGGAGACAGGAAAACCAGTAAACAGCGCCGACAGGCCATCTTTAAGCCACTGTTCCACACCCTAACCTAGCGTAGGCAGTGTTGAGGGACACCGACCATTCACTGCGCAATGCCGCAATACCTTAGAGCAATTGGCTAGTGGGGCAACCCTACCCTTTATCAATGTATCAACAGATTGTCACTGCTATGAACCAATCGAAAGCGAAGCAAAATATATATAGTGACTGCCGGATACCGACAATTCAATGCGCAATACCGAAGACAGATTGGCTATTGGGGCACCCCTCCCTTTATCAATGTATCAACAGTATCACCAGATTATCATTGGTATATGCTAATCGAAAGAGAAGCAAAATAGATATAATGACTGTTGGATACCGGCCATTCAGTGCGCAATACCAAAGACAAATTGCCTATGGGGGCACCCCCCTGCCCTTATCAATGTATCATCAGTATCACCAGATTGTCATTGGTATATACCAATCGAAAGAGGAGCAAAATAGATATAATGACTGGGTGTCCTTTTATGCTCCAGGGCATGCCTTGAGACGGGGTTTGCATTGCATACACATTATCTATGTCGATACAAAGTGTTTGAAGTGCTCATCCGCCCCCCCCCCCCCCCTCCTCCTCCTCCTCCTCGCCCCGTCCTGGTGTGCCTTATTGATCCCACCTTTATATTCTGCCTGTCATTCGGTGTGTTGCTCGCCGCCATTAACTCAATGAACAAAGTCGGATAGACACGTACACTCTTCTATCCATCATACATACGGCAACGTTAATACTGAACCAATTAATGCTCAAAGCAGCAAAAAACAGCCTGAAGAATTTGATGAAATCTTTCAAGTAAGATCACACTATAGATAATATTTAAAGACGAACTGTGGTTTAGAACAATACCAAGAACTCTCCTCGAAATAGTTTGTGAAATGATCTTCAATTTCACAGTTATTGTCAAAAGTACTAAAGATCCGAACGAAAAATTTGAGAGGAACTAAGCATTAATGGGTTAAAGAATGTCATTTAGAACAATACCAAGAACTCTCCTTGAAATATTTTGTGGACTGATTTTCAATTCCACACTTATTGTCAAAAGCGCTAAATATCCAGACGAACATTTTGAGAGGAACTAAGCATTAATGGATTAGAGGAGTGTACCGTTACAAACCAAAATTACTATAATTGGCATTGTTTTGTTATCAGGGAATTCTATCTGAGCACTCAATGTACCTAAGTGCACAGTACAATGCGGACTTTCATTGATCGTGTTATAGACCAAGCATGTCTTACTGACTTAGAAAACACACCGCCATGCAGTAGAGAGAATACGACATTTTTCACCTTCTTTATTTGCGTTCGAAAAGTTGTAATTGAACAATTTGTCCTTTAATATTGGCGAAGGGACCTGGACATTTTTTCTGAAAACCTTACATAATTCGCATGAAATTAGTTTCATACAATGAATGGTAGTTGAGAATCTCAAACATATTACGTCATTAATTCATGAATACGACATATTTCACCTTCTATATTTGCGTTCGAAATGCACGACAAATATACCTTTGAGTAATAACCGTTGCACCTAAAGATCAATTTGAATTAATGACGTAATATCTTAGAGATTATCCACTAGCATTCATTGCTTGTTTGTAGCTTCATGCGAATTATGTTAGGTTTTCAGAAAAAAAGTATTTTACCAAAAAGAATACATATAGGATAGTAAGTGATTTTTAGACTACAAATAAGTGGTTTAGTTTTGAGAAGTAATACTAAAACCTACAATATTTTCGGTTGAAGGCGTTCGCTCTGAACGCTCAAGGAATTACACATAACAGCGAGATGTCCAGGTCCCTTCGCCAGTATCAAAGGACAAATTCTTTGTTCAATTACAACTTTTTCCCCGTGAAGCTCCTTTCACATGACGTTATTTCATAATATTGAAGGATATCCCGGTAAGTTTTTGTATTGGTTTTGTTAGATGAAATCACAAATCAACACCTACTAAGGCAATTTCAATTTGCGGTTCATACATACATACATATACATACAAACAAACATACATACATGCATGCATGCATACATACATACATACACACATACATACATACATACATGCATGCATGCATGCATACATAAATACATACATACATACATACCGGTACATACATACATACATACATACATACATACATACATACATACATACATACATACATACATACATACATACTCACCTTTCTTGGAGGTGAGAAAAACGTCTGAATTATCCACATCCAAGCGTGTCAAGGTGATATTGACTGATGAGAGACGTGGTTGCTGTGATTTCAACACCTCTACATGTGTGTCCAGGTCACGTAGGCTGAATACATCACTTGATGTTGCAAGTAAACCTGAAAGACAGTTAACAGCTCTGGTAACCTACGATGAATCCAACGATAATTATGGATATGCCATACATGATAATGATGCATATAAGACAAAATAAACAACCATTACATTTTGAAAAGCTACATCTATCTATATCTATATATATAAATATATATATGTATATATATATATATATATATATATATATATATATATATATATATATATATATATATATATATATATATATATATATATATATATATATATATAAATACGTGGAAATGTCCTACAATGCGACCAGTTAAGAGCATCCTTAACATCAGCCTGACCGTTCAATCAGTCATAACGAACTGATTCTCAAGAGTAGTAGCGTTGGAGAAGCAATCATAACAAGATTCACGTGACATATTGTTTAGTCAGTCGTTTTCCACGTGTCATTGTGTACACGTGGTCGCTAGGGTGACGTACATGGACGTTTTGCACGTCACCAACAATTGCGACTATTACGTTGGAGACAAAGGCATTGTTGTCCCTAGAAACGGTTTCGGACCTCAGGAAGGGTCCTCATCAGAGGCAAATGATACGGTCCCATGACTTTGTGTCATGGTTAAGTAATAAAACCACTATGCTATTATATAAATACATGTATAGCATTGTATTTTTTCAGTTAAAAACTTGAAAATTGAGTGCATGTACCCTAATTCAGTATGTATTGAGGGTAATAAAATGATGCTGTGGTCCATCCCCTGTATGTTTGAGGGATGTAATATTGCTTTCTCCACAGTGTAGGTGGATTTCCTGGCTACTATTCTCGTGTAAAATTAATGTTGGAGTCATAATATACTGGTCCGTTAGGTGGGTTTAACCAAACGGGACACCTGTCCACAAAATGGTGGGGTGGGTATTTTATGAATAATGGGTACGTGGACGTACCCCACCATTAGTGGATACTTGGTATAAGTATAAAAATAGTGGTAGACCATGGTTATTAATGGTAGGACTAATTGTAAGGTGAGTAGTACCATAATACTGTCGATGTCTCTCTGACAAAGTGATGAGCAGGGAGGGCAATTAAATGAGCCGCCCCATGTAATTCATATCATATGTTAGATATATATTTGTATCCTGTACGCATTCTTTTGCATCAATTATTGATACTCGCTTGCAATTGCATGACATTAGCAGCGCATTTTTTACAATTATATTACAGATACCATTGGTTGTCATATCCATTGGATCCGTGATGGATGCGACATTCATAGAGTCATAGAGGGATGTCACATATGATAATGTATTGATTTAGTATGGGTATATTCTCCTATATTTGAAGCATAAATTGGTATACCATTTATGCTTTCAGCTTTGCGAGACTATCAGCAAAGTTGGTGATATTCCTGGTAAATGGTTGACCAATGAATATCAAATGCGCCCATAATTTGTGATGCATAAGTATAATCTCGTGCCAAATATAAATCAAATTAAAATGTTTGATAGTTATTTGAAGTGTAGTTCAATTAAATATGGGAATATTAATCAAACAGATTTGATCCCTTTGGTACCATTGGGATCTAAGATGAAAGATGAAATTGCTTTCACCAAAATCGTTTACCTGTGCATTTCTGTATTCAATGTATCTGCATCAGGAGTGGGTACATTTGAAATAGCATTATCAGTACGCTGCTATGGAGCAGTTGTGAGATTATTTTCTAAAATATTGACACCTTAAATTGTGACGTCATAAAACGTGGCAGTTGGTGTATCTACCACTTAAATGTCGGAGTTGTCATTCTTCTCACCTTTGTATTTTAGGCTTGAAGTGACCTAATATAATCATACTGTTATTATCCTTTTGAGAGCGACCAGTTTCTAGGTGCTGAAACAAGCCATCAACGTTTGGTATAATACGTTTGAGACTGGTTAGATATATTCATGTTTATCCATTTTTGGGAAAACAAATCTGCATACATTGAGTAGTGGTGGTGGGATCCGTATTGGATCTGCCCTTTTAATTGAGACATGGTAGCCCGAGTATGTGGCATCCTGTCGCCAATGGTATGTTGTTGCATTGGTTCATCCGATCCATCAAGATCTGGCTCCATGGGTTCTCCGAAGTGATGTTCCACATGTTCAGACATTAGATAAGATAGAAATATAAATACGTGGAAATGTCCTACAATGCGACCAGTTAAGAGCATCCTTAACATCAGCCTGACCGTTCAATCAGTCATAACGAACTGATTCTCAAGAGTAGTAGCGTTGGAGAAGCAATCATAACAAGATTCACGTGACATATTGTTTAGTCAGTCGTTTTCCACGTGTCATTGTGTACACGTGGTCGCTAGGGTGACGTACATGGACGTTTTGCACGTCACCAACAATTGCGACTATTACGTTGGAGACAAAGGCATTGTTGTCCCTAGAAACGGTTTCGGACCTCAGGAAGGGTCCTCATCAGAGGCAAATGATACGGTCCCATGACTTTGTGTCATGGTTAAGTAATAAAACCACTATGCTATTATATAAATACATGTATAGCATTGTATTTTTTCAGTTAAAAACTTGAAAATTGAGTGCATGTACCCTAATTCAGTATGTATTGAGGGTAATAAAATGATGCTGTGGTCCATCCCCTGTATGTTTGAGGGATGTAATATTGCTTTCTCCACAGTGTAGGTGGATTTCCTGGCTACTATTCTCGTGTAAAATTAATGTTGGAGTCATAATATACTGGTCCGTTAGGTGGGTTTAACCAAACGGGACACCTGTCCACAAAATGGTGGGGTGGGTATTTTATGAATAATGGGTACGTGGACGTACCCCACCATTAGTGGATACTTGGTATAAGTATAAAAATAGTGGTAGACCATGGTTATTAATGGTAGGACTAATTGTAAGGTGAGTAGTACCATAATACTGTCGATGTCTCTCTGACAAAGTGATGAGCAGGGAGGGCAATTAAATGAGCCGCCCCATGTAATTCATATCATATGTTAGATATATATTTGTATCCTGTACGCATTCTTTTGCATCAATTATTGATACTCGCTTGCAATTGCATGACATTAGCAGCGCATTTTTTACAATTATATTACAGATACCATTGGTTGTCATATCCATTGGATCCGTGATGGATGCGACATTCATAGAGTCATAGAGGGATGTCACATATGATAATGTATTGATTTAGTATGGGTATATTCTCCTATATTTGAAGCATAAATTGGTATACCATTTATGCTTTCAGCTTTGCGAGACTATCAGCAAAGTTGGTGATATTCCTGGTAAATGGTTGACCAATGAATATCAAATGCGCCCATAATTTGTGATGCATAAGTATAATCTCGTGCCAAATATAAATCAAATTAAAATGTTTGATAGTTATTTGAAGTGTAGTTCAATTAAATATGGGAATATTAATCAAACAGATTTGATCCCTTTGGTACCATTGGGATCTAAGATGAAAGATGAAATTGCTTTCACCAAAATCGTTTACCTGTGCATTTCTGTATTCAATGTATCTGCATCAGGAGTGGGTACATTTGAAATAGCATTATCAGTACGCTGCTATGGAGCAGTTGTGAGATTATTTTCTAAAATATTGACACCTTAAATTGTGACGTCATAAAACGTGGCAGTTGGTGTATCTACCACTTAAATGTCGGAGTTGTCATTCTTCTCACCTTTGTATTTTAGGCTTGAAGTGACCTAATATAATCATACTGTTATTATCCTTTTGAGAGCGACCAGTTTCTAGGTGCTGAAACAAGCCATCAACGTTTGGTATAATACGTTTGAGACTGGTTAGATATATTCATGTTTATCCATTTTTGGGAAAACAAATCTGCATACATTGAGTAGTGGTGGTGGGATCCGTATTGGATCTGCCCTTTTAATTGAGACATGGTAGCCCGAGTATGTGGCATCCTGTCGCCAATGGTATGTTGTTGCATTGGTTCATCCGATCCATCAAGATCTGGCTCCATGGGTTCTCCGAAGTGATGTTCCACATGTTCAGACATTAGATAAGATAGAAATATAAATACGTGGAAATGTCCTACAATGCGACCAGTTAAGAGCATCCTTAACATCAGCCTGACCGTTCAATCAGTCATAACGAACTGATTCTCAAGAGTAGTAGCGTTGGAGAAGCAATCATAACAAGATTCACGTGACATATTGTTTAGTCAGTCGTTTTCCACGTGTCATTGTGTACACGTGGTCGCTAGGGTGACGTACATGGACGTTTTGCACGTCACCAACAATTGCGACTATTACGTTGGAGACAAAGGCATTGTTGTCCCTAGAAACGGTTTCGGACCTCAGGAAGGGTCCTCATCAGAGGCAAATGATACGGTCCCATGACTTTGTGTCATGGTTAAGTAATAAAACCACTATGCTATTATATAAATACATGTATAGCATTGTATTTTTTCAGTTAAAAACTTGAAAATTGAGTGCATGTACCCTAATTCAGTATGTATTGAGGGTAATAAAATGATGCTGTGGTCCATCCCCTGTATGTTTGAGGGATGTAATATTGCTTTCTCCACAGTGTAGGTGGATTTCCTGGCTACTATTCTCGTGTAAAATTAATGTTGGAGTCATAATATACTGGTCCGTTAGGTGGGTTTAACCAAACGGGACACCTGTCCACAAAATGGTGGGGTGGGTATTTTATGAATAATGGGTACGTGGACGTACCCCACCATTAGTGGATACTTGGTATAAGTATAAAAATAGTGGTAGACCATGGTTATTAATGGTAGGACTAATTGTAAGGTGAGTAGTACCATAATACTGTCGATGTCTCTCTGACAAAGTGATGAGCAGGGAGGGCAATTAAATGAGCCGCCCCATGTAATTCATATCATATGTTAGATATATATTTGTATCCTGTACGCATTCTTTTGCATCAATTATTGATACTCGCTTGCAATTGCATGACATTAGCAGCGCATTTTTTACAATTATATTACAGATACCATTGGTTGTCATATCCATTGGATCCGTGATGGATGCGACATTCATAGAGTCATAGAGGGATGTCACATATGATAATGTATTGATTTAGTATGGGTATATTCTCCTATATTTGAAGCATAAATTGGTATACCATTTATGCTTTCAGCTTTGCGAGACTATCAGCAAAGTTGGTGATATTCCTGGTAAATGGTTGACCAATGAATATCAAATGCGCCCATAATTTGTGATGCATAAGTATAATCTCGTGCCAAATATAAATCAAATTAAAATGTTTGATAGTTATTTGAAGTGTAGTTCAATTAAATATGGGAATATTAATCAAACAGATTTGATCCCTTTGGTACCATTGGGATCTAAGATGAAAGATGAAATTGCTTTCACCAAAATCGTTTACCTGTGCATTTCTGTATTCAATGTATCTGCATCAGGAGTGGGTACATTTGAAATAGCATTATCAGTACGCTGCTATGGAGCAGTTGTGAGATTATTTTCTAAAATATTGACACCTTAAATTGTGACGTCATAAAACGTGGCAGTTGGTGTATCTACCACTTAAATGTCGGAGTTGTCATTCTTCTCACCTTTGTATTTTAGGCTTGAAGTGACCTAATATAATCATACTGTTATTATCCTTTTGAGAGCGACCAGTTTCTAGGTGCTGAAACAAGCCATCAACGTTTGGTATAATACGTTTGAGACTGGTTAGATATATTCATGTTTATCCATTTTTGGGAAAACAAATCTGCATACATTGAGTAGTGGTGGTGGGATCCGTATTGGATCTGCCCTTTTAATTGAGACATGGTAGCCCGAGTATGTGGCATCCTGTCGCCAATGGTATGTTGTTGCATTGGTTCATCCGATCCATCAAGATCTGGCTCCATGGGTTCTCCGAAGTGATGTTCCACATGTTCAGACATTAGATAAGATAGAAATATAAATACGTGGAAATGTCCTACAATGCGACCAGTTAAGAGCATCCTTAACATCAGCCTGACCGTTCAATCAGTCATAACGAACTGATTCTCAAGAGTAGTAGCGTTGGAGAAGCAATCATAACAAGATTCACGTGACATATTGTTTAGTCAGTCGTTTTCCACGTGTCATTGTGTACACGTGGTCGCTAGGGTGACGTACATGGACGTTTTGCACGTCACCAACAATTGCGACTATTACGTTGGAGACAAAGGCATTGTTGTCCCTAGAAACGGTTTCGGACCTCAGGAAGGGTCCTCATCAGAGGCAAATGATACGGTCCCATGACTTTGTGTCATGGTTAAGTAATAAAACCACTATGCTATTATATAAATACATGTATAGCATTGTATTTTTTCAGTTAAAAACTTGAAAATTGAGTGCATGTACCCTAATTCAGTATGTATTGAGGGTAATAAAATGATGCTGTGGTCCATCCCCTGTATGTTTGAGGGATGTAATATTGCTTTCTCCACAGTGTAGGTGGATTTCCTGGCTACTATTCTCGTGTAAAATTAATGTTGGAGTCATAATATACTGGTCCGTTAGGTGGGTTGTTCTAGGGACAACAATGCCTTTGTCTCCAACGTAATAGTCGCAATTGTTGGTGACGTGCAAAACGTCCATGTACGTCACCCTAGCGACCACGTGTACACAATGACACGTGGAAAACGACTGACTAAACAATATGTCACGTGAATCTTGTTATGATTGCTTCTCCAACGCTACTACTCTTGAGAATCAGTTCGTTATGACTGATTGAACGGTCAGGCTGATGTTAAGGATGCTCTTAACTGGTCGCATTGTAGGACATTTCCACGTATTTATATTTCTATCTTATCTAATGTCTGAACATGTGGAACATCACTTCGGAGAACCCATGGAGCCAGATCTTGATGGATCGGATGAACCAATGCAACAACATACCATTGGCGACAGGATGCCACATACTCGGGCTACCATGTCTCAATTAAAAGGGCAGATCCAATACGGACCCCACCACCACTACTCAATGTATGCAGATTTGTTTTCCCAAAAATGGCTAAACATGAATTTATCTAACCAGTCTCAAACGTATTATACCAAACGTTGATGGCTTGTTTCAGCACCTAGAAACTGGTCGCACTCCAAAGGATAATAACAGTATGATTATATTAGGTCACTTCAAGCCTAAAATACAAAGGTGAGAAGAATGACAACTCCGACATTTAAGTGGTAGATACACCAACTGCCACGTTTTATGACGTCACAATTTTAGGTGTCAATATTTTAGAAAATAATCTCACAACTGCTCCATAGCAGCGTACTGATAATGCCATTTCAAATGTACCCACTCCTGATGCAGATACATTGAATACAGAAATGCACAGGTAAACGATTTTGGTGAAAGCAATTTCATCTTTCATCTTAGATCCCAATGGTACCAAAGGGATCAAATCTGTTTGATTAATATTCCCATATTTAATTGAACTACACTTCAAATAACTATCAAACATTTTAATTTGATTTATATTTGGCACGAGATTATACTTATGCATCACAAATTATGGGCGCATTTGATATTCATTGGTCAACCATTTACCAGGAATATCACCAACTTTGCTGATAGTCTCGCAAAGCTGAAAGCATAAATAGTATACCAATTTATGCTTCAAATATAGGAGAATATACCCATACTAAATCAATACATTATCATATGTGACATCCCTCTATGACTCTATGAATGTCGCATCCATCACGGATCCAATGGATATGACAACCAATGGTATCTGTAATATAATTGTAAAAAATGCGCTGCTAATATCATGCAATTGCAAGCGAGTATCAATAATTGATGCAAAAGAATGCGTACAGGATACAAATATATATCTAACATATGATATGAATTACATGGGGCGGCTCATTTAATTGCCCTCCCTGCTCATCACTTTGTCAGAGAGACATCGACAGTATTATGGTACTACTCACCTTACAATTGGTCCTACCATTAATAACCATGGTCTACCACTATTTTTATACCCACCTAACGGACCAGTATATTATGACTCCAACATTAATTTTACACGAGAATAGTAGCCAGGAAATCCACCTACACTGTGGAGAAAGCAATATTACATCCCTCAAACATACAGGGGATGGACCACAGCATCATTTTATTACCCTCAATACATACTGAATTAGGGTACATGCACTCAATTTTCAAGTTTTTAACTGAAAAAATACAATGCTATACATGTATTTATATAATAGCATAGTGGTTTTATTACTTAACCATGACACAAAGTCATGGGACCGTATCATTTGCCTCTGATGAGGACCCTTCCTGAGGTCCGAAACCGTTTCTAGGGACAACAATGCCTTTGTCTCCAACGTAATAGTCGCAATTGTTGGTGACGTGCAAAACGTCCATGTACGTCACCCTAGCGACCACGTGTACACAATGACACGTGGAAAACGACTGACTAAACAATATGTCACGTGAATCTTGTTATGATTGCTTCTCCAACGCTACTACTCTTGAGAATCAGTTCGTTATGACTGATTGAACGGTCAGGCTGATGTTAAGGATGCTCTTAACTGGTCGCATTGTAGGACATTTCCACGTATTTATATTTCTATCTTATCTAATGTCTGAACATGTGGAACATCACTTCGGAGAACCCATGGAGCCAGATCTTGATGGATCGGATGAACCAATGCAACAACATACCATTGGCGACAGGATGCCACATACTCGGGCTACCATGTCTCAATTAAAAGGGCAGATCCAATACGGATCCCACCACCACTACTCAATGTATGCAGATTTGTTTTCCCAAAAATGGATAAACATGAATATATCTAACCAGTCTCAAACGTATTATACCAAACGTTGATGGCTTGTTTCAGCACCTAGAAACTGGTCGCTCTCAAAAGGATAATAACAGTATGATTATATTAGGTCACTTCAAGCCTAAAATACAAAGGTGAGAAGAATGACAACTCCGACATTTAAGTGGTAGATACACCAACTGCCACGTTTTATGACGTCACAATTTAAGGTGTCAATATTTTAGAAAATAATCTCACAACTGCTCCATAGCAGCGTACTGATAATGCTATTTCAAATGTACCCACTCCTGATGCAGATACATTGAATACAGAAATGCACAGGTAAACGATTTTGGTGAAAGCAATTTCATCTTTCATCTTAGATCCCAATGGTACCAAAGGGATCAAATCTGTTTGATTAATATTCCCATATTTAATTGAACTACACTTCAAATAACTATCAAACATTTTAATTTGATTTATATTTGGCACGAGATTATACTTATGCATCACAAATTATGGGCGCATTTGATATTCATTGGTCAACCATTTACCAGGAATATCACCAACTTTGCTGATAGTCTCGCAAAGCTGAAAGCATAAATGGTATACCAATTTATGCTTCAAATATAGGAGAATATACCCATACTAAATCAATACATTATCATATGTGACATCCCTCTATGACTCTATGAATGTCGCATCCATCACGGATCCAATGGATATGACAACCAATGGTATCTGTAATATAATTGTAAAAAATGCGCTGCTAATATCATGCAATTGCAAGCGAGTATCAATAATTGATGCAAAAGAATGCGTACAGGATACAAATATATATCTAACATATGATATGAATTACATGGGGCGGCTCATTTAATTGCCCTCCCTGCTCATCACTTTGTCAGAGAGACATCGACAGTATTATGGTACTACTCACCTTACAATTAGTCCTACCATTAATAACCATGGTCTACCACTATTTTTATACTTATACCAAGTATCCACTAATGGTGGGGTACGTCCACGTACCCATTATTCATAAAATACCCACCCCACCATTTTGTGGACAGGTGTCCCGTTTGGTTAAACCCACCTAACGGACCAGTATATTATGACTCCAACATTAATTTTACACGAGAATAGTAGCCAGGAAATCCACCTACACTGTGGAGAAAGCAATATTACATCCCTCAAACATACAGGGGATGGACCACAGCATCATTTTATTACCCTCAATACATACTGAATTAGGGTACATGCACTCAATTTTCAAGTTTTTAACTGAAAAAATACAATGCTATACATGTATTTATATAATAGCATAGTGGTTTTATTACTTAACCATGACACAAAGTCATGGGACCGTATCATTTGCCTCTGATGAGGACCCTTCCTGAGGTCCGAAACCGTTTCTAGGGACAACAATGCCTTTGTCTCCAACGTAATAGTCGCAATTGTTGGTGACGTGCAAAACGTCCATGTACGTCACCCTAGCGACCACGTGTACACAATGACACGTGGAAAACGACTGACTAAACAATATGTCACGTGAATCTTGTTATGATTGCTTCTCCAACGCTACTACTCATGAGAATCAGTTCGTTATGACTGATTGAACGGTCAGGCTGATGTTAAGGATGCTCTTAACTGGTCGCATTGTAGGACATTTCCACGTATTTATATTTCTATCTTATCTAATGTCTGAACATGTGGAACATCACTTCGGAGAACCCATGGAGCCAGATCTTGATGGATCGGATGAACCAATGCAACAACAATACCATTGGCGACAGGATGCCACATACTCGGGCTACCATGTCTCAATTAAAAGGGCAGATCCAATACGGATCCCACCACCACTACTCAAGTATGCAGATTTGTTTTCCCAAAAATGGATAAACATGAATATATCTAACCAGTCTCAGAACGTATTATACCAAACGTTGATGGCTTGTTTCAGCACCTAGAAACTGGTCGCTCTCAAAAGGATAATAACAGTATGATTATATTAGGTCACTTCAAGCCTAAAATACAAAGGTGAGAAGAATGACAACTCCGACATTTAAGTGGTAGATACACCAACTGCCACGTTTTATGACGTCACAATTTAAGGTGTCAATATTTTAGAAAATAATCTCACAACTGCTCCATAGCAGCGTACTGATAATGCTATTTCAAATGTACCCACTCCTGATGCAGATTACATTGAATACAGAAATGCACAGGTAAAACGATTTTGGTGAAAGCAATTTCATCTTTTCTTAGATCCCAATGGTACCAAAGGGATCAAATCTGTTTGATTAATATTCCCATATTTAATTGAACTACACTTCAAATAACTATCAAACATTTTAATTTGATTTATATTTGGCACGAGATTATACTTATGCATCACAAATTATGGGCGCATTTGATATTCATTGGTCAACCATTTACCAGGAATATCACCAACTTTGCTGATAGTCTCGCAAAGCTGAAAGCATAAATGGTATACCAATTTATGCTTCAAATATAGGAGAATATACCCATACTAAATCAATACATTATCATATGTGACATCCCTCTATGACTCTATGAATGTCGCATCCATCACGGATCCAATGGATATGACAACCAATGGTATCTGTAATATAATTGTAAAAAATGCGCTGCTAATATCATGCAATTGCAAGCGAGTATCAATAATTGATGCAAAAGAATGCGTACAGGATACAAATATATATCTAACATATGATATGAATTACATGGGGCGGCTCATTTAATTGCCCTCCCTGCTCATCACTTTGTCAGAGAGACATCGACAGTATTATGGTACTACTCACCTTACAATTAGTCCTACCATTAATAACCATGGTCTACCACTATTTTTATACTTATACCAAGTATCCACTAATGGTGGGGTACGTCCACGTACCCATTATTCATAAAATACCCACCCCACCATTTTGTGGACAGGTGTCCCGTTTGGTTAAACCCACCTAACGGACCAGTATATTATGACTCCAACATTAATTTTACACGAGAATAGTAGCCAGGAAATCCACCTACACTGTGGAGAAAGCAATATTACATCCCTCAAACATACAGGGGATGGACCACAGCATCATTTTATTACCCTCAATACATACTGAATTAGGGTACATGCACTCAATTTTCAAGTTTTTAACTGAAAAAATACAATGCTATACATGTATTTATATAATAGCATAGTGGTTTTATTACTTAACCATGACACAAAGTCATGGGACCGTATCATTTGCCTCTGATGAGGACCCTTCCTGAGGTCCGAAACCGTTTCTAGGGACAACAATGCCTTTGTCTCCAACGTAATAGTCGCAATTGTTGGTGACGTGCAAAACGTCCATGTACGTCACCCTAGCGACCACGTGTACACAATGACACGTGGAAAACGACTGACTAAACAATATGTCACGTGAATCTTGTTATGATTGCTTCTCCAACGCTACTACTCTTGAGAATCAGTTCGTTATGACTGATTGAACGATCAGGCTGATGTTAAGGATGCTCTTAACTGGTCGCATTGTAGGACATTTCCACGTATTTATATATATATATATATATCTAAATATATATATATATATATATATATATATATATATATATATATATATATATATATATATATATATATATATTTATATATATATATACTGACTGCATCATGACATAATTACAACTGCGTGGACTATCTATCTATTAACACATCTATCTCCAACTATCTCTATCTTCCTGTCTATCTATCTATGTTTGAGTACACACATAAACACACATACACATATATATAGTACCAACTGTTGAAATGTCGGCCAACTGTCCATTTGGCAATTAAACTCGACAAATTCTAGAACAGCATGGCAGACTGAACTTGCTAAATTTGATATAAACACATCAACCGCAAGGAATTGTTTTTTCTATTCAATAGTTCTTGAATTTATCATTCATATGAGGGAGTTCATATTAATTCCACATGCTGAAATTCTTCGAAATTCAATTGTCGCATGATGGCCACTTAAATCCGCTATTGGCTGCCTGTGCTCTAGGATGTATTTGCTTGGATACCTCTGCACACCCACCTACATATGTATGTATGTATGTATACTTATATGTTTATATGGACGAACTGTGTGTGCGTGCTAGTGTGCGTCAAAATTAAGATAAATAGATGACTCAGTTCATAAACTGTCATGATACAGTCAATAAACTATATTATACCGCCAACCTGTCTGTCGGTATTTCTATCTACCTTAATGTGAACCCGCACACACACACACACATACATAAATATATAAATAGACATATATGTATATATATATATATATATATATATATATATATATATATATATATATATATATATATATATATATATATATATGTGTGTGTGTGTGTGTGTGTGTGTGTGTCTGTGTGTCTAATACAACCACTACTACTACTACTTATACTACTACTACTACAACTACTACTACTACTACTACTACTACTACTACTACTACTACTACTACTACTACTACTACTACTACTAGTCCACTACTACTACTACTACTATTACTACTTCTACTACTACTACTCCTATTACTACTACTACAAAATAATAATAATAATAATAAAAATAATAATAACTGGAATTAATATAGCGCTATTTCCATTCATAAAATGTTCTAAAGCGCCAAACATTGTCATAGTTAGAGTAATTGTCCTACTACTACGACATGTAGATAGTTGTTACATATTGAAAGATATACATGGGGTAACATACATATTAATTTCTGTCGGTGCTGCATAATTTGGTCCCCGTCTGTGAGATTCTAAACTAATGAATGTCTTCTTGTTACGTGCTCAGACGTCCTAATCTCAAAAGTCACTAAGGTTATTTGCGTACATATGGTCTGACATGAAAAATATGATAAGGAAATATCTTTATAGTTTTTCCTTTGATATTTGACTGGAAACTATCATGACAGGTAACTGAACCAATAAATCTGCGATAGTCAAATGTATTCATTTACATATACATATATCAATACGTCTTACACATATCTACATCTCCGTCTGCTTGTCCGTATTTCTATATATCTATCAATTTATCTATCTATTTGTGTCAGCAGGCTATAGACACATACATGCATACATACATGCATTCATACATACATACATATAAACGTGTGTGTTTGTGTGTGTGTGTGTGTGAAGAACGGACTAACAGGTAGATAGTATAATAAAGTATATATATATTGACTGCATCATGACATAATTACAACTGCATGGACTATCTATATATCAGCACATCTATCTCTATCTCTATCTTCCTTTCTAACTATCAATGTTTGAGCACACACATAAACACACACACATATATATTACCTACTGTTAAAATGTCGGCCAACTGTCCATTTGGCAATTTAACTCGACAAATTCTAGAACAGAATGGCATACTGTATTTTTACTGTATATATATATATATATATATATATATGTGTGTGTGTGTGTGTGTGTGTGTGTGTGTGTGTGTGTATGTATGTATGTATGTATGTATGTGTGTGCACTCCCAAATCTATAGGTTGATAGACATAGAAATACAGACAGACGGACGGACATGTAGATAGTTGTTAGATATTGAAAGATATACATGGGGTAACATACATATTAATTTCTGTCGGTGCTGCATAATTTGGTCCCCGTCTATGAGATTCTAAACTAATGAATGTCTTCTTGTTACGTGCTCAGACGTCCTAATCTCAAAAGTCACTAAGGTTATTTGCGTACATATGGTCTGACATGAAAAATATGATAAGGAAATATCTTTATAGTTTTTCCTTTGATATTTGACTGGAAACTATCATGACAGGTAACTGAACCAATAAATCTGCGATAGTCAAATGTATTCATTTACATATACATATATCAATACGTCTTACACATATCTACATCTCCGTCTGCTTGTCCGTATTTCTATATATCTATCAATTTATCTATCTATTTGTGTCAGCAGGCTATAGACACATACATGCATACATACATGCATTCATACATACATACATATAAACGTGTGTGTTTGTGTGTGTGTGTGTGTGAAGAACGGACTAACAGGTAGATAGTATAATAAAGTATATATATATTGACTGCATCATGACATAATTACAACTGCATGGACTATCTATATATCAGCACATCTATCTCTATCTCTATCTTCCTTTCTAACTATCAATGTTTGAGCACACACATAAACACACACACATATATATTACCTACTGTTAAAATGTCGGCCAACTGTCCATTTGGCAATTTAACTCGACAAATTCTAGAACAGAATGGCATACTGTATTTTTACTGTATATATATATATATATATATATATGTGTGTGTGTGTGTGTGTGTGTGTGTGTGTGTGTGTGTGTATGTATGTATGTATGTATGTATGTGTGTGCACTCCCAAATCTATAGGTTGATAGACATAGAAATACAGACAGACGGACGGACATGTAGATAGTTGTTAGATATTGAAAGATATACATGGGGTAACATACATATTAATTTCTGTCGGTGCTGCATAATTTGGTCCCCGTCTATGAGATTCTAAACTAATGAATGTCTTCTTGTTACGTGCTCAGACGTCCTAATCTCAAAAGTCACTAAGGTTATTTGCGTACATATGGTCTGACATGAAAAATATGATAAGGAAATATTTTTATTGTTTTTCCTTTGATATTTGACTGGAAATTATCCTTTTTTAAGCGTACCAATCCCCCATCAACTTACTTTTGACGTATTTCTACTCTTGATGCTGCATATATTCAGTTTTCAGAGTATATGTGTGGGCTTCAATTGTAAGAGGTTTTAGTCTTTAGGGCATACATGCAGGCAATTGAAGCGAAATAACAGATTAATTATCATCCATTTTTAAAATTCTTTACGACCCAGTGCTTTAAATGAATTATTAACATGGATATACTTAGCGGCGGCATAGGGACTAGTCGAA
>OZ012698.1:31315550-31322823 GCA_963942565.1 Maea johnstoni
CATGTACCTCCAGGATGGACTTACACTGGGTATTATGAGGGGAGACCAAGGCCTCCCTGATTCATTTGGAACCTACAGAAAAGGATATTTGAAGGGGAGTTATTTTTGAAATATCAACCTTTAAGAATAGAATAGTAATTATTCACTATGCAGGTCTAGTCATCCATGTATATCCCAAACAGTAATAAGCACTTTGAACAAGAATCCACTTTTAGAAATGGTTCAGCATTTATTGAGTAGTTAGTTGTTGATACCTAGATCACTACCAGTTACAACCTATCTCACTGGCGCACTGAACAATGTAAGCCATAATGTAGGGTTATTTGTAGTTCACTCCATTTACAATGATGAAAACAATGTAAAAAGTATTAGGGGATCTAAATTTCAAAGAGTGATCCCCATTGAGTTTTATTATCCTAATTTGTAGCAGTTATAACATTAAAAGTTGTGCGTAGTAGTAGTAGTAGTAGTAGTAGTAGTAGTAGTAGTAGTAGTAGTAGTAGTAGTAGTAGTAGTAGCAGTAGTAGTAGTAGTATTAGTAGTAGTAGTTTTATCAGTCTTAGTAATTGTAGAAGGAATAATAGCATTGATAGTAATCGTAGTAGTAGGACTATTACTCTAACTATGACAATATTCGACGCTTTAGAACATTTTATGAATGGAAATAGCGCTATATTAATTCCAGTTATTATTATTATTATTTTCATTTGTAGTAGTAGTAGTAGTAGTAGTAGTAGAAGTAGTAGTAGTAGTAGCGGCAGTAGTAGTAGTAGTAGTAGTAGTAGTAGTAGTAGTAGTAGTAGTAGTAGTAGTAGTAGTAATAATAGTAGGAATAATAGCATTGATAGTAATCATAGTAGTAGGACAATTACTCTAACTCTGACAATGTTTGGCGCTTTAGAACATTTTATGAATGGCAATAGCGCTATATCAATTCCAGTTATTATTATTATTTTTTTATTTGTAGTAGTAGTAGTAGTAGTAGTAGTAGTAGTAGTAGTAGTAGTAGTAGTGGACTAGCAGTAGTAGTAGTAGTTGTAGTAGTAGTAGAGCAAGAAGAAGAAAAAATAGTAGAAGTAGTAGTAGTAGGTGCAGTAGTAGTAGTAGTAGTGGTAGTAGTATCAGTCAGTTCAAACTTAGGAAACTGTGATCTCTTTTTGAAATCAAGGAATGAAAATAATAGCAAGATAGGGGAAGCCAAGCTTCCCTCTTACTGCTACCTAGTGAGCACTGGTGGCACAGCAGGTGATGAGGGGATGCCACAAACCCACTTGAGCCTAGGCAAGATGGATGCCCCCCCCCCCCCCCCCCCCATATGGCTGTCTCAGGCCTGTTACTGAGGAGTACTAAAGATGACAGGTTTGGGGGGGGGGGGGGGGTTATTCGAAAGGGAACACATATAAGCTAATTTTGAACCTGAATCATTCTGATGGTGCAAATCCGAGCATGCCAAAGTATGACAATTTCCATGCAGCCCCCTAAGGGTATATTCCCTATTTGAATAGAAATAACTCTTTCTTAACACATTTCCTGAGGCTGATCAATTTTATATGAGTGATAGCTACTCTCATTCTTCTGTTACAACAGGCCAAAGTAACCCTTATATTAGGCATTTCAGAGTAACAGGAAGTGTCCACACTTTATGAGTTATTTTCTCCCTATATAGAATAGATACTTATACCAGGAAATTATGTTCACAATAGGTTGGTGTTAACACCTCCGAGGTATTGGCATTAATTAACACTGTCCTAAGCAGCATATAACTTGGAAAACGACCATCTTTGGTGTAATTCAATATGGAGAAAATGGTCAAAACATTTCCAGCGTATGTGCAAGCCTATTGGAGTATCTCTAAGATTGTCTCTCATTATTTTTTTGATGATGGCCTAGACATTCACCATTGATCTGATTGTGAGGAAATGGGTAAAGCTTTAGCATGTTAAAATGAGCCTTGAACTTATTGCTACAAGCCACCTGAAACGAAGCATCTACTCAATGCGTATTTATGCTTTAAATACGTCTGTTAAATGGGCAACTGGCTCAGACAGTTGACCAAATGCAATGGGTTCTCATCACCTGAGTTGAAGACTAGGTTAGCACCCAGCCCCTTTCAGTACTTGGCCACTTCCCGCATACAGAAATAACTATTAGGCAACTGGTACTTCCTGGCCATAACCCACTGGGGGGTGCCCAGCATCTAGCCCTGAAAAGCCAAAGTGCATCACGCTGCATGGCCATAGCTTGGGTAAGAGCTGCACAGACGGCTGCCCATGACAACTGAGAACTGCATGTATTCCATACCATTATGATTAACCAACATTGTAACTGTCTATTATGCGTTTGTTGTGAAATCACAGTCAGTAACATTTCTCACAGCAAGGACAGGAGGACCTACCCTATTGACTAACTACTACTACAGCTACTACTACTACTGCTACTACTACTACTCATAAGAAAGTTATTATCATTATCATAAGTAGTAGTAGTAGTAGTAGTAGTAGTAGTAGTAGTAGTAGTAGTAGTAGTAGTAGTAGTAGTAGTAGTAGTCAGTATTAAGTTGGTACTTAAAGTGGAATTTGTTAATAAATTTTACAATTTTCCCCTGTATTTCTAGGTCTTGCTTCAGGTTTATGTTGATATCTTAACACTCACTATTTTGCTGTGAGTATGATAGTTGGATATGTTTGTTTCTGGAATATGAGAGCAGTTGAATTTCATGAAATTTCATGAAAATGGGACATGAGAGCAGTTGAAACCTGACATTTCATGAAAATGGGATAGATTCCTTTCCAACCCACCGAAGTTTGGTAATTTTATGCATTTGCACATGCATGTATCTGTTAGAATTTCATGAAAACATAAAGTTTTTTATATGAGAGCAGTTGAGTTTCTTGAAATTTCATGAAAATGGGATTCATTGCTAACCTATGGTAGTCTGAAATTTGGTCATTGCGTTAAGTTGCAAATGTATATTTCTGTTGAAATTTCATGAAAATGTGAAAAGTTTTTATAAATGGAGCGCAGATTCAGCAAGTTTAGTTTTAAATGTGAAAGGAATATGAGAGCAGGCGAATTTCTTGAAATTTCATGAAAATGGTATAGATTCTTTTCTAACTGATTGTAGTCTGAAATTTTGTCATTGTATGTGGTTACGCATGGATGTTTCTGTTGAAATCTCATGAAAATGTAAAGTTTTTATTAATGGAGTGCAGATTCAGTAAGTTTACTTTTGAGTGTGAAAGGAATATGAGAGCAGTTGAGTTTCTTGAAATTTCATGAAAATGGGATTCTTTTCTAACCTATGGTAGTCTGAAATTTGGTCATTGCGTTAAGTTGCAAATGTATATCTCTGTTGAAATTTCATGAAAATGTGAAGAGTTTTTATAAATCGAGCGCAGATTCAGCAAGTTTAGTTTTAAATGTGAAAGGAATATGAGAGCAGGGTGAATTTCTTGAAATTTCATGAAAATGGTATAGATTCTTTTCTAACTGATTGTAGTCTGAAATTTTGTCATTCTATGTGGTTACACATGGATGTTTCTGTTGAAATCTCATGAAAATGTAAAGTTTTTATTAATGGACACAACATACTAAGACATTTGTTAATAAATATCATTTATAAGCATGATTTGTTGTTGTTTTGATGATTTTAGTATCATTTCACCCCGTACTACAGATTTTACCTAAGGTAAGGAACAAAAAAGGAAAAGTGGAATTTCCTTTTTTATTTTGGAAGGCCTTATATATATATATATATATATATATGTGTGTGTGTATTTATATATATATATATATATATATACATACATACATACATACATAAATACATACAAACATGCATATATATACATATATATTTATATATATATATATATATATATATATATATATATATATATATATATATATATATATATATATATATATATATATACTATACATATATATATATAGATATAGATATAGATATAGATATATATAAAGATAGATAGATAGATAGATATGTGTGTGTGTGTGCGTGTGTGTGTGGCGAGAGACCCAGACCCTAGAATCTTCTTTGATTTCCTTTTATTCCACCTACTAAAACCTGATGTGAAAGCTGAATGCCCAACCAAGTGCAGACCAATAAATATCAGTGCTATCACATCGAACTGTTATCATCTGTCGTTTAACGATAAATACTCGCTGAACTACAAAATATAGCCAACATGAAAAGAAATATAATTGGAGTTTTGATAAAGCAGATGATTTATTATACAAATCTAGCGCATCTCTGGAGCTTAATTACATCAATAACGAGCAAGCCTTCAACGCCAACTTGCTCATTAAGGAATGATTAATTAGTATTATCCAGCACAGAAGGATACTCGTGCGGTATTCAATAGAGTAGAGACAAGTCTGATAAGATATGGTATTAGTGGAGTTTATTATTATTATTATTATTATTATTATTATTATTATTATTATTATTATTATTATCATAATTATTATTATCATCATCATCATCATCATCAGTAGTAGTAGTAGTAGTAGTAGTAGTAGTAGTAGTAGTAGTAGTAGTAGTAGTAGTAGTAGTAGAAGTAGTAGTAGTCATAGTAGTAGTAGTAGTAGTAGTAGTAGTAGTAGTAGTAGTAGTAGTAGTAGTAGTAGTAGTAGTAGTAGTAGCAGCAGCATTGTATTATTATTCTATTTGGCAACTAGAAAATGCACTATCACTTTATTAGAATGAAGTCATTTTACAATTTTTTTTTATATTAAGTAAGATTGGCATGACCATATTGTGAGACATAATAAGGTGCAAATTGCTTAAGTACTGGTCAAATATTAAGATATTCTTGGGTTCAGGATTGTCTAATACTAGATTAGTATGGTGCAAATCTTCATTGACTTATTCGTAAGATACAGGTCGGTATTTAAACACAAACATCAGAACGTAATCATACAGCAGTGCCATTTAATACCTTCAACGGTCGTTAGGTCATCCACAGATCAACTAGATAGCCGAGAGGTGGAATAGGTATATATTCCAGCTTGATGACAGGTGAGATATGGTATATGATTCTTCAAGGCACTTCGAAAATGGATATTGAAATATTTTCCTACTTATTTGCTGTCACGAGCTATCAGCATTTATATTACCTTTTTTATGTGATAGATAGATCCCACGTAAGCTGTGGTGTATGTGATATACCCAAGGTGTTACGAGGCGGAACCGAGTAACCCCGAGGGTATCCCATACACAACAGCTTCCGAGGAGTCTATGCGGCTTGTACCACAGTTGACTGCCTTCCACCAATCACAGGCCGGGAAAAGCCTGGCAGAGCACTTTTGCCAAATACCCTTGGGTAACACCTTAGGGTTTAGGCAGCTTAAAGAAAAAATGCTTGAAAGTGTGGGTTATGTCCTATAACCCAACACTTTTCGAGGCCTCTGTTTGGTGGAAGGCAATCAACTGTGGTACAATGTATTTAACCTTACTATACATGCTTTAAGGATTATGTGATTGGTGGAAGGCAAGCAACTGTGGTACAATGTATTTAACCTTACTATACATGCTTTGAGGATTATGTGATTTGTGGAAGGCAAGCAACTGTGGTACAATGTATTTAACCTTACTATACGTGCTTTAAGGATTATGTGATTGGTGGAAGGCAATCAACTGTGGTACAATGTATTTAACCTTACTATACATGCTTTGAGAATTATGTGATTGGTGGAAGGCAAGCAACTGTGGTACAATATATTTAACCTTACTATACATGCTTTGAGGAGTATGTGATTGGTGGAAGGCAAGCAACTGCGGTACAATGTATTTAACCTTACTATAAAGCTTTGAGAATTATGTGATTGGTGGAAGGCAAGCGTTCTGCGGTACAATGTATCTAACTTTACTATACATGCTTTGAGAATTATGTGATTGGTGGAAGGCAAGCAACTGCGGTACAATGTATTTAACCTTACTATACATGCTTTGAGAATTATGTGATTACCTATGGTTGAAATACAATACAATGACGCACATGTATTATAGATGCAATAACATCCTCTGTCTGAGGATTAAAAAAACTAGATACCCGAGCGTTATCTCAAGCTGTGACGTCATGTGCTACTATTTTATCTTATCCTGGGAGACCTGGCGACGACCGGGCGTGCGGTGGCGACTATAGTGCATGGTCTTTCGGTGCATTAACCCTTTCAAAGCTGAAGCTACTTTCGTGAAAAGCACAAGGATGCAACAATTTTTGAAAACCATCCAAACCCTGTCATCTTGGTATTCATTGGGTACCTCTCACTGGACACTCCCAGATGAGTACCCGTGCGCCAGGGGTTTAGTCATTGGTTAGGTATTTTGCAGGTATGCAGTTCAGGTATTAGGCAAACAAATTCTGACGAAATTGGTTAAGATTTAAATTTTGGTCATTTGAAATTTGAGGCTTATACATCGTATTGGCAAACAGCAGCATAAGGGTTAAGAGAAGGAATTAAATATCGACCGTGTATTTTTATTCCCCCTATGTTAGGTTATCGTGACTTTCCCTGGTAAGATAGTTAGGATACAAGCTGGTCGTTAAAGAACAGCAGGATTGGATCTTATTGTTAGCAACTATCTCAAATCGATACTCGTCATTTGGAGCAGTTGTCTCGTTAACCATGATTACTGCAAACCTGGCCACGCAGCACGAGAACGGTTGATCAATGTCTCTGAATTATACCACTCTTAACCCATTGACACTCCAAGTTCCTCTAGAAAGTATAGTCTGCTATTCTCATATTTTTGAAAATAACTTGGCAATAAATCAAAAGTTCACAAAATATTTGAAGGAAAGTTGGTATATGGCATATGATCACCATTTCTCGATGAAATGTTTTCCAGAAAAAATGTTTGTAAGTAAAATATTTCCAATATTGTCAGGACTGTTTTGGCTGCTCTGAGAGTAAATGGGTTAAAGTGTTAACCCTTATGCTGCTGGTTGCGAATTTGGCCAGTACAAAATGATGCACAAACCTGATTAACGATTGAAGCCCTGGCACATGATCACTCATCTGAAAGTACTCAGCGAGAGCTATCTAATGAATACCAACATAACAGGGTTTAGACGGTTTTCAAGAATCTTTGCGTCCTTGTCATTTGGACGAAAGTAGCCTCAGCAGTGGAAGGGTTACTGCTAAGGAGCCAAATCCCAGTATCTGACTTATTCTGATCGCTTTACCAATCTAACCACTGGAAGTGAGTCAATAATCTGAGTCAAGAATAAGCTAACCATTAAGATAA
>OZ012698.1:31323023-31325523 GCA_963942565.1 Maea johnstoni
TCTCCAACCTGTGGGGTAGGTATAGTATGATATCGACACATACTCACACATCCTCCTTGTCCTCCTCATATAATACATAGGCTAGAAAACACATCGTAGGGTTAACCTGAGTATGAATATACGAACTAATCCACACACTTAGTCGTTCAATTAACGTACTACAGTCGAAACGAAACGAGTGCCAAAAACCTTCACTTATTCTGAAACGTTGTGCCACAAAAATCATAAAGGGGAACTTTATACAAAATCATTTTTTGCTAAAAAAAAATGAGAAGAGAACTTTAACATTTATTGAACTTCCTACAACCCTCCTTTAATATTTTGTAAAGTTATTCTTAATTTCTATGTTAATATCATAACTATTATGGACCGAGGAGGAACTCTAAAGCGTGGATGTTTTGATTACCATAGCATTAATACGAATTCAAGGATTCCCATTTAAGCTCAACCTGACTCTGTGACATCCTAATATCCTCTCAACATTGGTCAAATGTTAGTATAATTGGATACGAACAATTAATTATAACCCTCAATACTTGAGACCCCCTCTCTCCCGTACTTCCTCGGGCTAGCAGGGTGTTTGTGTTGCTAAGATCTATCTTAGATGTGTTTATTTATGTGTTCCTTTGAGCGACAGTATATTCTTAACTTCAACAGTATTAGAAACAACGCCCGCCAGCGTGTTTGGGTTATTGGTAATTATCTCAGAGTGGGATACGAGAGCGTAAACTATGTCTGCAATAGCCTACATTTATGCTATCGCGAACCCGTTGTCCGCATTGACGATTGAGCTTGTGCAGGCATCGTTTGGTCAACTGTTTTTCAAACTTGTAGCATCCAGTCGTTTTGCTTTAAAATAAATGATTTTGTACCAATGAAATACAGAAATGGTTTGATGGAGGAGGAGGTTAAGTATATTGTATTTTAAGGTAATGATTTGCCCTTGAATCACCCCATCAATGAGGACACACACACACACACACACACACACACACACACATATATATATATATATATATATATATATATATATATATATATATATATATATATATATATATATATACATACATACATACATACATACATACATACATACATACATACAATGTATGCATGCATACATTCATACATACATACATACATACATACATAAATACATAAATACATACATACATACATACATGCATACATACATACATACATTCATACATACATACATACATATTATATATCTTTTCAAAAGACATTTCTGTTGAATCTTCATGTAAATGCGTATCAGCAGCTAGTTATAATTGATCCTACCTTTGTGATTTAGACGATTTATCTTTCCTTGACGCAGGTGCTACTTCAAGCATCCTCAAAGGAAAATCAGTCAATTGGATTCGTTGAAATGAAATGTATGGGCCGACTAACAGGACTTCAAATTGTGACGACTGAAGGTGAATTCCGTGATATGATAGATGAAGGCCCATACCCAGGGAGTTTAGCTTCGGGTATGTCATTCTTGCAAGGTATTCTTCTTAATATGCAGTTAGCAGCAGTCAGACCTTCTCATTTATTACCTGTGGTCTGGTTAGTTGGAATTCATCCTTCTATTACTCCCAGAAAACTGGGAACTAATCTAAATAAAACAATACATGAAGTTATAGCCATCAATATATACAGCTATTGATGATGTCTTTTAAGTACAGAACACGTTGTTCTAGCTTTGAAATTTGTTTTTATTACGAAAGCCGATTATTTCCTGTGATTATCATGAAGTGAAATGTGTTCGAATCCATGTACGATCTTTTCTCAAGATTTTAAAATATATTCGTAATCTTAAAGTTGATTTACATACGAGCATCCTTGTCGTATACCCTAATATTACTGATACTGTATAAGGCAGCTAGTCATTTTGTCTTATTCACATACTGTAAAACATCCCCATAAAATACTGTAGCTAGCACTGCCCTATGTCCATCCGTTCCTTTGCTTAATTTCCTGGCTATATTTCATCGTATTTGCAGCCTATGTTCTATGCTATAAGTCTGCGCCTGGATTCCTAGGATTCGAGTGTCGCCATGGGGTGATACACAGTTGGAATGCTATCTATATGACGTAACTTATGGAGAGAGGAATCTAGGTCACAGATTCTTTAGTTTCTATGATAGGAAAAATGCAATGAAGTATGATGCTATACTTGCTATTGCTGGTGTAACACATCCAGCCCCCGAAAAGTGAACACATATGAAGTGCCTGAACATTTCAGTTTATATTGTTTAGAATATATCATTTGGAGCCCTGTAAGGATAATTGATAACTCATATGCCTATTTTTGTGGTTTATCGAGTATTCACCCTTCTTTCCTCACGTTTCTAATAAACATAACTACTGTTAAACATACATGTAAAAAACTGATGACGAACTTGACGAAGTTTTCACAGTTGGAGTAAGTATGTGAAGGCTCAGAAAAAATAATTCATAACAAATAATCTCAAAGGAAAAACTCGCGCAA
>OZ012698.1:31328023-31360523 GCA_963942565.1 Maea johnstoni
AAATAAATTAGTTAAACATATGTGTACATGGTACACAGACAAAACGGTCAGGATTGTCTCAGTTAACAGGGTGCTCTAGCGTACCAACCATGAGTGATAAGTGACCGACGACTGATACAGATCAGACCAATATTTCACGTTCCCCTGAGTCCTCTCTCGGACGTCCCTATCTCCAATATTGATTATGGTTCATTTAAAAGTGAATTAACTAATGATAAACTTCATAATGACACTGTTCAATAACTCATAGCGGGGATAGCAATGAAACGTGATGGTTAGTGGTCAAGATATGAACTGTTGGTTTTCGATAGCATGCCTGAAACCATTGAAAGTAATTGGCTATGGAAGACCTGTTAGACCGATCAACTATGTCAAAAGGCTGTGCATATACCCAGACCAGGGAATCAGAAGAGAAATTGATTTGGTAAATTAATTAAGATCAGCAAGTGACACGATGCTCTAGACATACCGGACAAGGGGGCATCCACACACATAGCAAATAGAAGCGGCAGAAGAGCAGGTGAGATGGTCTACAAAAATAGCCCTAGGAAGTTGCACGATGCTCTAGACATCTAGGCCTTAGGGGCATCCCTATAGTTTTCCAATATAAAACCATAAAAGAGTAGGGAAAATGACCCACAAAATACCCCCTAGGAAGTTGCACGATGCTCTAGACATGTCGGCCAAAGGGGCATCCTTATAGTTATCCAATAGAAGACGATAGAAGAGCAGGTGAAGTGACCTACAAAATATCCCTAGGAAGTTGCACGATGCTCTAGACAAGTTTGGCCCAAAGAGGCATCCCTATAGTTATCCAATAGAAGACGATAGGAGAGCAGGTTGAAATGGCCTACAAAATACGCCTAGGACGTTTGAACAATATTCTAGACATCTCGGCCATGGAAGCATCCTATAGATAACCATTAGAGACGTTAGAAGAACAGGTGAAAAGCCTACAAAATACGCCTAGGAAGTTGAACAATATTCTAGACATCTCGGCCATGGAAGCATCCCTATAGATAACCATTAGAAGACGTTTAGAAGAACAGGTGGAAAAGCCTACAAAATACCCATAGGAAGTTGCACACTATTCTAGACATCTCGGCCATGAGGCATCCATATACTCAGCCAAAAGAAGACGGGCTAGATGCAGGTGCTTTGGCTTATCAAATATGTCTAGCAGGTTACACAACGACTTAGACTGCTCAGCTATTGAGGCAGACTTGTATCTGGCCAATAGAAGCCTGTAAGGAGCTGTTGAATTGGCCTATCAATTAAGCTCAGTAAGTTATAAAATGTAATGGATAGCTCGGCCATGGAGACAGCCCTATATGTTGCCAGAACAAGAGGGAAAGAAAGCGGTTGAGATGGCCATCAAATAAACCTCAGCAAGTCAAGCATTAGATCGCTGTGGCAATGAAGAGAGCTTTATAGAGCTTTATATGATTCCTGAACAAGACGGCAGAGGACCTGCTATGTTAGCCAATCCATTAAGAACAGCACGTTACATAATGTCCTGGGTCATGGATAAATCCCTACATATAGCCCCCCCCCCCCCCCCCAATAAAAAGAAAGAAACATACATACAAAACACTGCATATGAGCAGTTGAGATGGTCAATCTATTAAGCCTGGTCAGTTACGCAATGCGTTACACCACTCGGTCATGGAGGCAGTCCTATATACAGACCAAAGAAGAAGGCATCGCAGGAGCAGTTGAGCTTGCCATTCAATTAAGGCACGTTGCACAAACTAAGCTAACCTTGACTGAGACGAACTACGGGGTTGCTGGCAGCAGACAGACCATTTAACTACAAGTCGCTTTGGCAACACCTTCAAGGCCTTTTGCAATAGCCGTTCGCAAACCGATCAATCTCAAGACCACCACCATTTGGGGGGATTCCTATTTTGACGAATAATAGGGACTTTTAGGCCTATATGCTTTTCAATATCTGTATCTGTATCAGTATCTGCGAATTTAGGAAATTGGTTTATGATTTTAAAGCAATGTATGTTGTGTTATTGGTACCATTCATCAGAGAGTAAGCTTAAGATACCCAAAGCGTGACCGACCATGAAAACAATACATCAAAGATAATAAAAATATAAATTCGTTATGCATACATATAAACATAAAAACCCAAATTTAAATTCAAATCATCATCGCTAGCATGCATAAAGGTGCAAATTGGTTGGTAGACTACCTAATGAGTTGGTCATATATAACACACACTGTATACACGTAGGACCCATGTGAGAAGGTTGCCAATGACTTAATCAATGGAATTCCATCACCATCACCAACTATTTAGTCAAGATTTTAGATGACGATGGGTGCATTTCCAAACCAAATCGAAATCATCTTAGTAAAAGAAAAAGACGCCAATCTTACTAAACAAGCGAATGCTCTAGTACATGTAGTAGAGTGCAGCATAATCTATCGACTGTATTTCGATTCAATCATATACATATACACCATCAAGAGAACAAATGAAGAAACAGAAACAGGAAGAGACTCGCGTGGGTAAATCTTCATTTCGTACGTAAGATAATATTCATTTGGGGCTAGCGGGCGTGACAGTTTAGTTCACTCAATATTACGTTGGAGGAGCAAGTGTCTCCGGTGTCCCAGGCAAAGATGCCATTTTGTTTATATTGATATATTTATATTTATATTTACGCTCTAAACATTTTTCAGTTATAACTTTGTTTCTCTTACGTTTGTGTTCTATGTTCGTCTTATTTTTGTATTTTCATTATTCTTGTTTTAAGTAGTAACATGCATCTGTGCAACTGTTGTCCCGTCCAAGACAGTCAATGAAGGACAATATACAGTTAGAACTTGAATATGGTCAATCCCCAACTAATGTAACTACTTATGCATTGCATCTAGGACACAATATGCAGTGCTGACATTTTGTTTCTGCACTAAATGTGTGGGTAGCCCGGGCATAATACACGTCCGGGTGCCTCTTGGTTTCCTGTGTATCGATTCATGGATGACCTCACAACTTAACGTAGCTTTAATCCATAAGCTACGTATGTCAATGATGAGCTTGAGATATATTTTGACATGTTATCCATGTGTGTTTGTTATTACAAGCAGGCACTGGCAGACGTCCGGTCGACTGGTGGAGGAATTAAATGTCTGTACTGTAATTACATATATCTGTGCAACTTTTGTTTCGTTCGAGACAGCTAATACAATACAGTACAACTTGAATATGATAGGAATACAACTAATGTAAGTACGTATGCATTACATCTAGGACACAATATACGTATCAAAGTAAACATGGAAATAAAAATCTCCGTCGCCAGTATGCAGGGATGTGCGAAGCGGAGGATGGAGATCACTCTTGGAGTTGGTCACTGAGAACAGTAACGAGGCACGCACTTCAAATCCCTCAACTTATTGCACAATTTGTCAAACGAGATGATCAGGCCGGCGTCTTATCTACTGATTGCAAGCTTTGTCGAGCTCGTTTGTTCTAGAGGTAATTAAGGAACGACTGCGAGCTCTATCTCTCTCTATCTATCTGTCCTGGTTGCACTTGACGCAGCGAGAGAGAGAGAGAGAGAGAGAGAGAGAGAGAGAGAGAGAGAGAGAGAGAGAGAGAGAGAGAGAGGTGGTTTTGAAATATAATCCCGAGCCTTCAATCCATGTGTATTCGTAGTGGATACTATTGCAATGCTGGTGAAGGTATACAAAGCCCAGTTCCATCCTGGTCATTCCTTACTTCCAATTCCTACAACTACCACTACCACTTTTTCTTCTTCTTCTTCTTCTTTTTCTTCTTCTTCTTCTTCTTCTTCTTCTTCTTCTTCTTCTTCTTCTTCTTCTTCTTCTTCTTCTTTGAAGCTGCAACTTTGTTTTGGTTTTTAGAATATCGCTCTTCCCTGTGGTCGAATTTCGGATAGCATGCATGGCATTGACCGAAGCGCAGGCCTTAAATGAGTTTGTGCAGGGTAGATTCTGTTGTGAGATTTGATTATCTGGTGATGAGTATTATAGGGGGTATTCCCCTCCTCTGATTGCTATGTGTCTCAGTAAGCGAAACGTTTGTAACGCCTAGCGAGCGCTTTTCAAGACAGAGCCTGATTGATGACATTCCAGCATCTGCTAATTAGCGATACGGAAACTCGAGTATCGCGTAATACATAGATGCCATGCCACACAGTATACACACAATGCAGCCTGCCCTACAAGTACTAGTATTTAGCAAGAGAATTCCACGCAAAAATACATGGAACCAAACAGGATTGTTCAGTTTTTTTCAGAGTTACGTCAACTTCATTTTCTTTCACTTTGCACGAGTATATCCTATACCAAGGCACATACACTTCAGATCACGTTTCAAAATGTTGTATCAATGACTAGTACGTGGATTCTTCGGATTGGTCAATCGACTTTATGTAAAGCAGAACTCTCATTCTGTTTGGAAATTATGTATTTCCAAATATTGATCATCACAGCTATTATTATTATTATTATTATTATTATTATTATTATTATTATTATTATTATTTTTATTATTATTATTATTATTATTATTATTATTATTATTATTATTATTATTATTATTATTGTTATTATTATAATCGTCATCATCATCATCATCAGCAGCAGCAGCAGGCAGTAGTAGTAGTAATAGTAGTAGTAGTAGTAGTAGTAGTAGTAGTAGTAGTAGTAGTAGTAGTAGTAGTAGTAGTAGTAGTAGTAGTAGTAGTAGTAGTAGTAGTATCATTAGTATTATTATTGATAGTACTACTAATACTACTACTACTACTACTACTACTACTACTACTACTACTACTACTACTACTACTACTAATAATAATAATAATAATAATGGTTCAAAATTATATTGATAATCATATTGAAGCCATGCCACAAGTATCTAATCTACGAAAGTTGAATACTGTCTGAATAATGAAGTCGAAATGACTTACTAAGATAGTTAAACGGTTGGCAGGTTCCAGGATCCAATTACATACCTATTGCAATCTATCGATTGCCCCTCCTAATACCTCAGTAGCTAATCATGCGCCACTAGTTCACTCTGTGCGCTGTAATCATGTTAATGTACTGTTCACATCTACAACTAAGTGACCCAAAATCTAGTTTACTCCTTGTCGTATTTGAAATTCTGTTTATAATCAGTTTTTCTATTTTCGGTTGTTGATGGTTGAGGGAACCGTGGAGAACCAGCAGTAAAACACCTACTAACCCCAAGTTACTGGTCGGATGCAACTATACCTCAGTATTGTATTGCACGTGTACATGTACTGTAGATTTATTGACTGTATTATACAGCATAATATTAATCAAAGATTGTTAAGAAATCAAACAGGGAGAAAAAGAGATATAGGTTTTTAAAGGCACAACAAATTCTTGAAAGTGTAGTGTGGATTCCGAGATTGATTAAATACAAAGAAAAAAACACTCGAATATAAGATAATGAAATACACATTGGAGAAGCTCTAGCCCAAAGGAGAATTGGGATACATATAGTTACTGCCCCAACGTGTGTATACACTTAAAGACTGAATAACCAAAGAAAAAGGGTTCCTAGGTCATCAATACATGCATTGCCCATCGTTCCCGTTGTGTGGATTACCACTCTACACATTTCCTTCTATGATTCAAAAGTCATACAAAATGGAAACAAAACAATTATCATTCCTATAGAGATAATATTCCCTACACTTTTAAGTGCTGTATTGTATTTTTATTGATCAGGTTATCAAACTTGAAAATACATTTTACAAAATATGATATAAACTGTAAGGAAAATAAACATAATTAGGACAAATACATCGCTTATAACTACAAAAAGAACTTACTTTAGCTTACGAAATGCACATTAACTATCAAAATCATCAAACGAAACATCTTTGCTCCTGAGGCTCGGCCCTGATAGCCGAGTTGTCTAACGCATTGCCAAATTCCCAGCACTTAAATTCAAATCACTGCTAACTGTCTCGCATGCCTTGAGCCGATTTAGAAGAAGCGAAGACGTTGACAGCGAGTGGTTGTAGTCTATTTGTGGCAACGCACTAGACCATTCGGCATATCTAGGGACACGTCTTGAATGTGACATTCTGTGAACGAACACGGTGAACCCCCAACTCACCTTTCTTAACTCACTTGTTTGATTGCAAATTGGGTGAGGTGAAGAATGGAATATGGGATATCATGAAGCTTTATTTTTGTATTGTCAATGCGAAATCGACCTGAATATCCTAACGGGAAACCAACATGGGTGATCCTGACAGATGAGGTAAAGGTGAAGGTTTTAGGATGCCGCCATAATATCATAGAAAATACAGAGCAAAATTCGTCATTCTTAAAGTATCTGTCTATTTCTAGAGGAGGGGAAACGCCATGTCTTAATCACACAGGAGCTTTAACGTAAGATCTTTGCCACCGAAATGATGGCTTTTCGCGCAGACATATAGCCAACCAGCCGAGCGGGAGATGGATTTGGCTCGGTGCCAAGTCTGCGAGTCAATCAGTAAGTTCCTCGTTCTTCCGCTAGGTGACAGCACTGGCGTCACCCACCTGTCGTCTGGTCGGAGATGTAGTTCGTCTGCTGCAAGAAGCACTGGCAGACGAGTGTGCTATTATTGTGCCGTACACTTCGCGCGCGCGGGCTGCGACTCTGCATGTTGATAAACATCCGTCAGATCAATTGCTCCTGTGCGAATTCTGGTGCGAGAGTTATCTAAACAACATTCTAGGCCACTGAGTCGTGACCTAGAATTATAGGATTATTGGAAATACATACAACTTGGCTCAATACAAAGACGATTCTCGCAAGTGGAACTACCCTATAGTACACGTATAGGTAAGAATGTTGGAGATTTCCTTTCGCGAGGGATTTTTATGTACTCCAAGGTTTGTTATTGTAACACATATTTCCGAGATCTAGTGAATAGAACAATAAACCTACATCCAATCCATATATATATATATATATATATATATATATATATATATATATATATATATATATATATATATATATATATATATATATATATATATATATATATATATATATATATATATATATACACACTCGTGTTTACGTATATTTCTATGTATGTGTGTATAGGCGTGTGTGATTTCGAAGAATGAATATTCCTCGTATGCGAGCTCCATTAAATCAGGAAAATTGTTACTGATTTCGAGTGTGCAGGATTACTTACAACACAATTTAAAATGGAATGCTTTTACATTTCTGAATTGTATCTCACTTCCTAGGAGTTGTTCTTTTGTCATACATATATGTATTATTAATATGTTGAGATCGATATTTGGAGGCAATTTGTTTCGAACTTAGGACCATCAACAACTTAAGAACTGTATGTGCCTAGCCATGATGGTAGAGCACCCGGAGGCTATGTTTATTATTGCTGAGTATTGTTATTACAAGCGACAGCTTTCCGCGGAGATGTTTTCCCTGCCGCGGCTTAATTACCACTGCTGAAATATGGCCTCCTGGTAGAGAAGGAATCTTTAACGATGATAAGTTTTCACTGTGCTAATCAATCTCTATCTAACCTACACGTATACTAATAAGACTTTATTAGTATTATCTTATAGGATCCTAATACCTACCTTTCTCATGTTCCAATGGTTCGCAAATTTTCTTGAATTTACTGGGTGCAAACATAGGATAGATCTGTAACCAGGACACGTCATCACTGGTCACGTGTGGGCATTGGGTTAACTAGTGACAATACGACGATCACACATACTAAGATAGCTGAAACCCCATATCAGTATCATCGCACATGATCTTACAGTACAGACATTTAATTCCTGCACTAGTCGACCGGAAGTCTGCCAGTGCATGGTTGTACAACCTTATCAGTGACCCACGTGGCTTGCGAATCAAAGCTACGTTCAGTTGTGAGGTCATCCTTGCATCCATGCCTAGGGAACTGGATGGCAATCGGGCGTTCAGTCGTGTATCATGTCATGGCTGCCCACGCATTATGTGCAGGAATTAAATGTCGGTACTGTAGTGCCCACCTTTATGATATTTTGATAATTTGCAAATTTCCATGAACAAAAACATGGTCTCAGGAAGGAATGCATCTTTGACGAAGACAATGCTCAATGCCCGATAAATAAAAAAAATCTGATAGGCTAATGTAATTAAAAGCACTTTTATTATAAATATCATATCATATCATTATCGGCTTGTAGCCTAATGCCACAGATCCTGTTATGGATGATAATATCTCCCTATTTGATGCTCCAGTCTTTAGCAAATTTTCTTGAACCTTGACATCTTGCTAATGACACGTTTTATTTGGCTTAATGTGCTATGTCAATATGATGTGATTTACTGTAAGCTTTCACTGTACCGATAGCCTTAGAGGACATTAGATATCCGATATACATGCAAATGTTTTGCAAGTTGAACATATTTGAAGATACTTTTCAAAGTTAAGTCCGTCTTTTCAATGGAGTATGTGCCTACATGTCTCCTCGGTTAATCAAATAGTGACGGAGTGAAATCAGGACAAAGCAGCGAACAAGCAAATATACCATCACGCAGTATAGGTCATTAGTTCCCTTGGGTTGCCATTCTTGTGCTACCGCTTTTCAAAAGGCCACAGTCTAAACACTTTTCATGATACTGTAGATTCACAAAAGATTGTGTAGAGTAAATTTTGCGAATTTACAGAAAATTGATGTTAACGTTTTTTAACTTTGCGAACATGGAGTGCCAGCTATACACTTAAAGTGGCAGCACTAACCATTGCGAATTTTAATTTTGTGTCTGAGGCTAATCGCAAAAACACGCAAAAATTAAACTACCGCAATCTTTTCCGAAATTACAGTATGTAGTCTCATGAATAGATTAATTCTCCTAGTGACACGACCAAAAACATGACCTTTGCAAACATACTCGTACCAGTTGGTAAATGACAACTTCGCAAATATGAACTTGCCAAGTTAATCATTTGTTAATGGAAATAGCAGCACCAACTTAAACTAATTTATACATAGTTCTTGATGATGATTTAACACATATTACACTTGGCTCTTATGTCTGGTTCTCGCTGGTTCTCACTAGTATGATAGCTCTTATTATACTCGAACACTTTTCTGGTGGCTTAGTGGTCTAGGGTATTGCCATTGACTGCTCGCTGGAACCACAGTCCGTGAATTGGGGTTAAGCGTTGGTTTTCGTTGGGTACACTGGTGTCTTCCACCACTTACAATTGGCTAGTGATAAATGAGCCTAAAAATGGCAGAAAAAATGCCGATAATAGAGATTCCTATTCTGTTCACCCATTTCCTGCCTCAGACGTGGGATGTCGCTAATGATAGTGTTATCGTAATAGGATTTAACACATTCAGGCATAGGTTCTCCCTTCCAAACTGCCGTCGGCTGCTGGAATCTTTCAAGACAACTAAGAAAAATGCTGCAAAATAGACGTATCGTATATTTTATGTTGCTTTCTGGCTGACCTATTTCTTTCATATATTTTCTTAAACACGGCTTTGTCAAGATAAGATTGCGCAGACCTTTACTGACTTGTTCTGGAATGAATAGGTTAATATATCGATACTGTTATTATGATAATCAATTATTTATCAAGTCATGGATCTAGTCGTAAACCGATTATGGCTTGACTAGTCGAGACTTTCTCCTCACCTAGCCGGTAACCAGATAGATACCCTAACACTTGGAGGACATAAATTGATCATTTGATGATAATGAGGGGTGGTCCGAACGGTCACTGCGCCCCGACTCCTCACTGAACTGTATGACATCACTCGCACGGTTTTCGCGTGTAAGCTTGGTTATCATGCTATTTTAACCCTCATGCTGCTGGTGGCTAATTTTGCCTATACAAAATGAAGCAGGAAACCTAAGAAATGACTTAAACCTGGCATATAGGTACTCATCTGAGAGAGAGAGAGAGAGAGAGAGAGAGAGAGAGAGAGAGAGAGAGAGAGAGAGAGAGAGAGAGAGAGAGAGAGAGAGAGATTGTGTTTGTGTGTACGAACTATGAAGGGCATCTTATGGATTATAAGGATGAGATCACTGTTTATGAGTAGAGTACAGTACAGACATTTGATTCCTGCACCAGTCGACCGTACGACTGCCAGTTCCTGGTTGTACACATATCCATGGATAGCATGTAAAAACAATAATCTAATGACCAACGTAGCTTGTAAATCAAAGCTACGTTCAGGAAGTAGGTCATCCTCGCATCCATGCCCACGAAACTGGGTTGCAATCGGGCGTGCAGTCGTGTATTATGACCGGGCTGCCCGCTCATTTAATACAGGAATTAAATGCCGGCACTGTACTCAATATGTTTTTTCAGAACAAAAGAGATTCTCACCTTATTATTTAGTGTAATTTGTCTTTACGCTGCATTCCTTTCCACCAATTTGCCTTTATTGCGTTTACAAAGGTCGAACCAAATGTATTTAACTGCCTTCAATGAACAAAGATTAGATAACGTTCTTGATGCGGTAAGTGAAGCATAAATAAGATTAATGATTACAAATAAGGATGTTTTACGTTATCCTAAGATCTGCAGTCAACTGTGTCATTAATGAGCAAACAGGATTAGGTAAACATCATTTATCGGTTATTGGCCTAAAACAACACAAGTTAACAGGGACAAACAATCTAATCGATATAGCTGTAAGGCCCTTTATCTAGTCCAGTCTCACAGATGGAACTGGATTATTCACTTGGGCATGGGACGCTATTCGACAAGGTGACAGTGGCACCTAAAACTTAAAATCCATTTAAAATATACCCTTTTCAGTGAAAGCCTATGCAAGGTTTGATGAAATTCTAAATGTGGGGTAATTTTTTTAATGGACTTTCAATTTTAGAAATTTGCAAACTTAGTGCCACTTTGGCGACATGTATATGGGCAGGATGACTGCTGACCCCCTTTTTTATTTTAGATTTCCTAATGGGAACAGACAGTGAAAGCTTATGCAAAGTTTAATGGATTTCTAAATGTGGGCTATACTTCAAATGTATTTCAAATTTTAGATACCACTTCACTTTGCCAAATATCTTAGTTTGCCTTTAAGTAAGATGATTAACTTTGCCAATCAACACATAACCTTTGACGGCGAATAGAAAACACCTGAAATATGTCAAAATGATGGTACCCCATTTTTGAATAAACAGCAGGGCTGCGACCTGATGTTTTTATCTGATGTTTTCCCCCGATTTTCCCCATAACAGAATTGGTGATATTTTCTATGCATTTATGACAGAGGGAGATGATCACAGCGTGTTTCATGTCTAGAACCATTCGTTCTGTCCGTAAGCAATTTGCTTAGCTTCTCGCTGTTTTCTCTGTAGCAGAAAGACGAAACGAAATTATTCCTTGGAGTAAACACAGTTCCCTGATAATTAAGGTAGTGATGAACCAAACACCGAGTACTCTTAGCCGGTTTATAAGCGAATGAGCTATAATTTTCTTGGTGTGTCTACTGGTGCGTGTGGAGGCCCTGGGAGTATGTTCCTTGATGATTCCTGCGTGAGTCGAGTAAACGGCACTCCGTGAACTCGACAGAGGTCGACCCCATCTTTGTCTCACAGAACATTCTACGGGAAACACATCCACCTCTACAGAGGATGTCTTATGCCCCCTGCTAGTGGCAGGGATAGTGCTAACACTTTGTGCACTAATTACTTTTCACTGTCCAGGGCTCTACGTTGGTGCTTGCCCCGTTGCCCCGGAGAAGCAGAATTTGTAAATTATAACTGAAGGGCAAGTGAAAACTGTATCTTGCTTGCCTCACTGGTCAAGTACACTGTATATATTTCGGGTTTACTTTTGAGAATATGTGCAAGTAGTCCTAGAAAATATGCTTTCATATGCCATCACCATGTTCTACTTTGTTTTAAATGAAACATTAAAAACATACACTTTTCTAGGAGCAAGTGAAAGTTGGAGTAGGGCAAGTGAAAGTTGAATCTCACTTGCCCTACTGGGCAAGTCACAGCAAAGGGGAATGTCGTGCCCTACTGTCCTTATCCCTAAAGGCCTATTTTTCTTGCACTAATCCCCACCGCTTGAGCATCCTTGGTGCACCTTAAGTAAGAGTACTGCATTATGGCTGTTCAGGTGACTTTCACATTAAGAGGAATGCCATTTTAGCATATGATGTACCTTATTTCGTGCAAGCCAATTAATGTGTCGGGCAAGTAAAAAATCATTAACTACTTGCCCAGCATGGTAAGTTAGTTTTGAAATCTATGTATGTAGCTGTCAGTAATTGATAGTGGAGTGAACTCAAAAACCATAGCACTGGTCAACCCAAAACCACTGGCAGCATCCTCACATACCTCGTTTTGGGACCATTTGACAAAGGTTCTCTGAATATGAATGTGTCCATAGACTTTTCAATGTCTATGGATATTGAAGAAAATGGTTATCGTTATATTCTGAAGTCGAGACAGTTCATGAACTCAGAACAGGTCGACCCTGTGGTCGTACAGTATCTTACCAGGTGAGATAGCATGGTCACACTTGGCAAGCATGGTTGGAAGTCTGCGGTCAAATTTCTAATGCTTCTCGTCTGCTGAGTAAATGGGAGTTCATAAACTTTGCATTGTGTGACCGCAATGTTTTCTAATGCATTACATATTAAATATTTATGTTTTAATCCATTTGCTAAAGTTTAGAATATAATTGAAGGATTGTTTAATCCCACACTGACAACAACTTTCAATGAATGACTATATATTGATATACAAAGGCTGTCATACATTCAAAATATACTTATGATAGTACAAAATAATACAAGTCTGACAATGGTCAACAATATAACTTCAAAAATAGACCACTGAACTACAGTGACGACATTTAATTCCTGCACAAAATTCGTGGGCAGCCAGGCATAATACACGACCGCACGCCCGATTGCCATCCAATTTTCTGGTCATGGATGCATGAATAACCTGACAACTGAAAGTAGCTACTTGGATCATTGATTAGCTTTGCTCATTTTTTGACATGTTATCTATGGGTATTTGAACAACCAGGCACTGGTAGACTTGCAGTTGACTTGTGGGGGAATTACATGTGTGTGCTGTATTCCATAAAATATACCTTTGTGATTAAGATATGAACATACTGTATAACTGGTTAATTTGGCGTGGTTTTTAATTTGGCGTTTTTTGGCGAATACTCATCAACGCCAAATTAAAGATCGCAAAAAAATATGTCTACATGAAGATGGCGTTGTTCTGACTGCTCCAGACGCTAAAATAAATACAGGGAAAATACTTTTTTGAAAAAAAAACGCCAACTTAAGTACACGCCAAATTAACCAGTTATACAGTATCCTTTACGCAGAGCATGTGCACGCGCGTGTTGTAAATGGATTCAGGGAATCCCAGTCCCTGAACCCCAGCCTCCAACAGAGCATAGTGTAGTGGTTTTGCCATAGTAGACGAGTGCCGTATCCCTTGCTGGTTACCAGAATTATATGCATTAGGGCCAGCTACAGCCGGACCACTTTAACACCTTAAAAGCTATCTGGTATCATCCCTGATGATTAACTGTCTACTGCGTGAATGGAAGTTCACGAACCCGCCATATGGTCTCAGCTATTTAGGCAACGCACACTTGTGTTAGCTTTCTATGCCCAACACACACATACATACACGCGCGCGCACACCCACACATACATACATACATACATACATACATACATACATACATACATACATACATACATACATACATACATACATACATACTTACTTGTTTTCTTGCATGAAAATGATAGTTCCGCCCCAAACGTTTTATGCATGGAATCGTCGTCCATTCAAATCTTTGGAGTAAGACTTTCATTTTCATGCATGGAAATATCAATTTCCTGCATGAAAATGTTGAGCATAGAATTTTTTTTCATGTATGTAAATTTTATCTTTATGCATGACAATTACATGCCACAATGTAATTACATGCCACATGCATGAAACTTTTCGATTGGGAACCAACATACATGCATGTTTATATACACGCACATATACAAACATACATACATAATCCGTAAGCACTTCCATACATACATACAGTGCCGGCATTTAATACTTGCACTAAATGTGTTGGCAGCACGGGCATAATACTCGACCGCACGCCCGATTACCACCTAGTTTGCGACCACAGGTCCCTGACCTCAAAACCGAACGTAGCTTTGACTGGCAAGCTACTTCATAAGTCATTGATGTGCTTGGCTTATTTTGACATGTTATCCATGGGTGTTTGTACAACAAGGCACCGGCGGTCGTCCGGATGACTGGTGCAGAAACTAAATGTCTGAACTGTACATACATACATACATACATACTTACATACGTACATACATACATACTTACATACATACATGCAGGTAGGGAATACATCATTTGCATAATGATAGTTTCTTTATGCAATTTGTATTATTTGGAGTGTTCGTTACATGTTCATTCACCAATCGAAGTACCTTTTTTCCCTGTGAAGTATATCCCTTCCTGATTGGCTACGAGTATACGCAGGCCGTGTACTAATACGCTTATATAATACTACTCTAATCCGTATTCAAACACAAGGAGAAAAGCACAATTCTTGTTAAGCCCCACGTATCCCGGCAGTGGTGGGTCTGTGCCTCTCCTGTTGGTGCCATAACGTTTTTTTGCGTGTAGAACATCAACAGGAATCTGGCTGAGATTTATATCAGAAACATCTGTTTGTTGTTGAACTTTTATAGACCCAAGCAAAGTGCTCCATCGTACTACAACTGAGATAGGGATCATGCCTTTCACTCGGCACACGGGGTTATATATACACACTATATACACACACACACACACACACACACCACACACACACACACACACACACACATATATATATATATATATATTATATATATATATATATATATATATATATATATATAATATATATATATATATATATATACATATATATTGTATATATATATATATATATATATATATATATATATATATATATATATATATATATATATATATATATATATATATATATATATATATATATAAATATATATATATATATATATATATATATATATATATATATATATATATATATATATATATATATATATATATATATATATATATATATATATATATATATATATATATATATATATATATATATATATATATATATATATATATATATATATATATATATATATATATATATATATATATATATATATATATATATATATATATATATATATATATATATATATATATATATATATATATATATATATATATATATATATATATATATATATATATATATATATATATATGTATATATATTGTCACTAACTTGTATCAGTGTATACGGATAGGTTTCAATATTGCCCTAGGATGTTGAAGTGATGGGGTGGTTATGTGTTTCCCTCGACCATCTAGTCTTGTAGAGCGTATGGATTAGATGCCAAACGTTTGACTTGCCTTTCGTGTTCGATGGATCACACATCAATTGGAGGAAACTACTGTTCGTTTCCGATTTCTCCATCGACCCTCATTCTTTCCCACTTCCATCTGCCACGGATAAAAACAACACGTCACAACCTGGGCAAGACAGACATGAACAGACAAACATTTGCCACCTCAAGAACCACAGCCAATACTGTATATCAATGAAGTTTTGTTTGTTCAGCAAAGGTCCGCAGAATGAGCTTTATTGCAAATATAACTGTCACTAGTGTTTCACAGTTGCAGCAGTTTATTTTGGCATGCTGAAACATTGACTCCCGCATAAAAATAAAATGCCTGTAAGGCAGGGAAATAATTATATAATTATTTAACGAAATCCCCAAGTAGTCATATCCCGGAAAATGAGCACATCTTTGAAGTGTTTCAAGATTCTCACCCACTGTGCCATACGTACGTGGAATTGTGTGTTTCGCTTGACCTAACCCTACCTCTTACTCATTAGAAGTGTATTAACTTATGTTTCATAATCACATTGACTGGTGCCTCAATGAACTGAGTAGTCTTTAGGCTTGTCATCAGTGCAAATTGTGCGTCAGTGGCTAATACTCATAAACTACACATAACAACTTCACGGCCGGTGAATTCTTGTAGCAAACGGATGTAAATGTTTTCATTCTCGGGACGTATGTCAGTCTATGTTCTGAGAAACTTGAATTGTGGAATACTTGTTATTTTGTTAACAAATTGTATCCGCTGAGTTTCCCGAATATTCTAGGAAAGATGTTAACCCTAAAATCCATGGGTGGCCCCCTAAATAGCAGGCAATTCATATATTTCATCGCTTTTTTTCTCTCCCCACCCCCAAACGCTACCCCGTTTAATGTCGCCGGCAAAGTGAGCGTGGTTTGTATTCTGTTTGACAGTCGAATCACTAATATGATGTGATTGAGATGCCTGGGGCTCGCCTTCCTGCGCGCAGTCGGTCGAGGACCCTCCAAATGGAGCAAAGATGATTATTGTCGTTCACGAGTAGATTACCGCGCCTCCAGAAGGGGCTCGGGCTTCTCCAATCTTAACTTCATTTCCCTTCGACTCATCCTTCCCATCCTGTACTCTTCTAACACATGCACATCCAGTTAGGCCCTGACCCACCCACGCAAACATCCTGCTTTTCCCCATCACCTGGCTGACGTCTTTAACGTACCTTAGTCATGCTCCGCTGCTTAGCATGGAATCTGGCGCTGCATGGGTTCGGAGATTGTGTTTTTTCACTTTTTATTTGAGTTCCTGCTGAGAGCTGTTTTGAATAATGGCGTAGTTGATATATATATATATATATATATATATATATATATATATATATATATATATATATATATATATATATATATATATATATATACATATATATATATATACATATATATATATATATATATATATATATATATATATATATATATATATATATATATATATATATATATATATATATATATATATATATATATATATCTGTGTGTGTCAATGTACTACTACTACTACTACTGCTGCTGCTGTTGCTGCTATTTCTACAATTGCTATTAGTACCACTACTCCTAATACTACAATAATAATAATAATAATATAATAATAATAATAATAATAATAATAATAATAATAATGATACAATGATACATACTTTGGCCCACTTTGAAAGGCAGCATCTTAGGTACTTGTCGTGCAACTTTCTTGGGCTGCGATATTTGCTGCTATTTCTACAATTACTATTAGTACCACTACTACTAATACTACAATGATAATAATAATAATAATAATAATAATAATAATAATAATAATAATAATAATAATAATAATAATAACACTACATGTACTAGCAAATAATAAATACGTTGGCCCACTTTGAAAGGCAGCATCTTAGGTACTTGTCGTGCAACTTTCTTGGGCTGCGATATTTGAACCATCGATTCCTTGACATTAAACAGCCTGATTTCGACCATTGCTCCACTACACGTATTGCATAACAGTGCATGTTCTTCAGTGCGCCTCAAACAGTTTATATAACGTATGTATGTATGCATGTATGAATGTATGTATGTGTATTCATTGGCCATTTCATTTAAATTTAATATACTTACATATCAAAATGACATTCTGTGAGAAATGCTTTGTGAAATTTCTCTTCGTATGAAAAGAAGTGTCACATATATAAGACATCTTTGTCCTGCTTTGGGAATTTTTCCTTGTATAGGAACTAGTGTCTTGGTCCCACACCAGTGTATGTAGGTCTGGGTGGGTTAATGCAGGGCAGATTGATGCGGTGTCTGGTCGTGTGGTGCGTGTAGGGACTAATGCCCGTATCACACACTTGAGATAATGACTGTAATGTGTTTCTGTCTTGTGTACATGTCCTTTGCTCCCGATACCAGACACGTGTAATCTAAAAGCAAAGTGAAGTCACATTGTGGACTCTACGTGCTAATGGAGTGGCTGGGTGGGTGAGTTTCTCAATGGAATATACTCTGGCAGTCACCCACAAACCTTAATATGCACCAATCATTTCTATGCAATAGTGGTTTAGTTTAGTATTCTAAGCAAAGGGTAATACAAATGACAACAAGCTTGAACTTTCTCTCTGAGTTTTAAGGGTAGGCAGTGCGGATATCAAATGTATAATACGACAAGTGAACAAGTATTCCTGTCCCCTGAACCCTAAACTTAGCACCAATCATTTGTATGGAATGGCGGTGTAGTTTGGTAATCTATTCATTAGTATGTTTCACAAATCATGCTATTCATATGTATCCAACATTGGCCAATACAGTCAATAGGAGCTATCAACAGAATATTAATTCAAGCATTAGTTTGGGAGTTCTATGGTAGGCAGCACAGAAATGAAATTGGCGGTATTGCCTGCTGTATATGAACAGTCATCCTAATTAGGGATGTATCCATAACCGGGTGGTCTAATGTATTGCGCACGACCCCCATTATACATGAACCTCACCATTTCACGCAAGTACCATGTAAAAAAATGGACACAGACTAGTGGTCAGTTAGTGCTTTTCTAGATACACCGGTTTCGTTCTGTTTCAGCGACTGACTGTTCTACTTTTAATACAAAATTGCGAAAATGTTAAGGAAAAACAAACGAACTGGTAGTCAGTGCATAATGTCATTTGGTGCTAAATCACAAACAGTCACGATCTACAATCACAAAGCATCAGTACCTGAGTGTACTTCCTTTTTAGTTAGGTAACTAGAACCTCCTGAAAACATGCTCCAGACAGGTGAACTAAACATGACATGCAGATCTGACGTGGAAATCTCTCTTAGGTATGCATGTGGGAACAGGGCAGCTTATCTTATTATACCTCACGTGAAAATACTCTCATCCCATTGGATGAGAGCCATGTGTCAAGACTGCTAGCAACCTGTGTGTCTGTAGGTTCAGTGACAGCGGGCGCTACTCAAGGATTAGCGCCCGCCATCAAGTAGCTGTGAAATAGCAACCTACTGTTTCAAGATACCCCATACTGTGGCGTCATACTTTCAAGATCCCCACATGTGGAAGTGAGCGAGCGGGGAAAGTAGGTCACTACTCACCGCGCGTGGCGAAAGTATTTCAAGGCTTCAGCAGAATGCCGCCGTCAACAATGGAATTATCTTATTGTTGGGAACAACTTGCGCGAGTGTATCAATTCAGGGGAAAAAGTAAAATCTCAACCCAGTTGAGATGGTAGGTTGTTCAGGAAGGATAAATTAAATACATGTAGTATATCCCAACATGGTCAGCACGGTAAACCTGCTGCTCCGAAATTACACTGCCCAAGTGAGTTTTGTAAGTTTCAACTTGTCATGGATTTTGGGTGCCCGGGGGTGAGGGGGGTGTTGTTCGGTATAATAAAACAAATGTGACATCCCTGCGGGGTTGCTAACATGGTAGTCTACCCCTCGTGAGCATTGTCACCCTCGGGCTACGCCCTCGGGTGACAATGCTCACTCGGGGTAGACAACCATGTTAGCAACCCCGCAGGGATGTCATATTTGTATAATGTTAGACTTGGTGTCTGCTTCAAAGGTTTAAAGCAATTATCTTAAAAGTCCAGTGATACATGGATGATCGGGTTTAGTAATGTTTTAGTGGACTCATTCATGGTTAGATAACTTAAGCCCCAGTCACATTCCATGAAAACCTCCGTGCGACCAACTGATCGTGGCCGATCATGAAGCTCCACCAAGTCGGTCCCGACTGACGACAGGTCTTGTGTGTTGTGGTCACATTCCAAGTGGTCGCGCGACCAGTTTGTATTTGGGGTTATGCATAGGTCGTGAGACACTCGCACAACCAACTCAAGTCAGTCGCAAGTTCAGTACCAAAAACAGGTGTTACTCGCACAACAATATATATATATATATATATATATATAAATATTTATATGTATTTATATATATATATATACTCTCAAGAGTGACGCACAACCAGCAAAACCTCCGTGCGAGTGGCGCACAACCAGCACAACCCTCGTGCGTCAGTCGCGGTCGCCAACAGGTCGCGGAGAGAATTGCGAAGCGTATCGCAAATCTCTCCACGACCCGCGACCTCTAATTTTTGGTAGCACAACCTCTATAAAACCTCAAAAACCTGCAAAACCAACGTGCGACGCTCGCACGTCGGTCTCGTGATTGGCACCGATTTTTGGTCTTTTTCAGGTCGTAGAGAGGTTTTGTATGGAATGTGACTGGGGCTTTACTTCAAGTGTTAGTAATTGGGTAAATTCATTATCTTTGAACTTTACTGCTATGTGTAATGTCCAAATCTCAGAAAAACGACGTTTTAGTCATATCCTACTATGCGCCAATCTATAAAAAGATTACCTTTACTAGAAGTGGTTTAAGTAAAAAAAAAAAGATCACATATTTAATACATGTAGCTATGTCTCCTTCAGTGACAAGCTTACTAATTGCCAATATGATTAAGATGGATGATCATAGAATGATTTATAACCAATGAAAATGTATTGCATTTTAAGTGCGCTGTTAATATTATTTTTTTATATAAAAGTCCGGTCGTTTACACTTATCTCAATTTCACTTTGAATTTATTTCAGAATACGCTGATTAAGGGTTGGTTTATATGCTTGTCAGGGCTTGTTTATACCTGTATTAAGAAGTTACAAACAATAAAGATGCATGTATACATTCCATAGCTTTAAACAGGATGCAAGGATATCAACGTACACATAAGCGTAGAAGCTCTAATATTGAATTTGAACATTCAGGTAAAGATTACACTTTAAACTTGTGTACCATTTATTGTTTCCCATTATATCCCTATACACGAACAATTCACACAAAATGTTCACTGCCTTTTTGTTAATGGAAGAAAATTGCTTTAAAAGACTAAATACTGGTCATTGACCATCTTTGCACTTCTTTTATAACGTAATGAAGTGGCTACCCTCTAAGATAGAGTTACTGCCGTGGTAATCATGTTGAAGTTCCCATTAATCACCCACATTGAACTAATGGTTTCCTTCACCAGCCAGGCCAAGAGAGAAAGTAAATATATATTGCTCGTGGCCTTAACCCTTCCAATGCTTGGGGCTACCTTCGTCCGAAGCACAAGGATGCAAATCATTTTGAAAAACATCTAAACCCTGTTATATTGGTATTCATTGGAAAGCTCTCGCCGAGTAATCTTAGATGAATACCCATATGCCAGGGTTTCAGTCATTTCTTATGTGTTTTGCATTGTTTGATAATGGCCAAATTAGCCACCCGCAGCACAAGGGTTAAACCCATTATGTTTTTTTTAGTAGCCTGTGGGAAATCCATTGGCCAGACTCTGCAATGAGACTATCTGTCGGCGACGAGCACAGGACAGATGTTTCAGTCGCGGCCAGGAAGAAGATTTTTTTTCATTTCCAAGCCATTGTTTATTTATGGCAGAGCTTGGGGCTTCCATAATGCTCCTCGCACCTCCCTACCCTGTCTATTAGCTCAACGTGTCTCCCGCAACACAGATGTGTTTTTTCACAGGCGGGTCTGAGATTATCTTGGTTGGTGGGAGTAGGGATGTAGATCACAAAAAAAGCGTGATGAAAGTTCTTTCAACAAGCCGATGTTATCGCATAGTCTTTACATCAATGGGGCTCGGTAGGCATTCTGAGCCACTTTCAAGCAGGGCCAACAACATATGGATACTGTAGTATTAAACGTAAAGGTTATGTTTATCAACTTTTGGTAGTATCTAAACGATACCGCAGCCTTAACCATTAAAGTCATCTTTTATGTTAATCCTCATTCATATATATATATATATATATATATATATATATATATATATATATATATATATATATATATATATATATATATATATATATATATATATATATATATATATCATCTAATGTGTAAATGTTATGTTAACCCTCATGTAGCCCACTGCTCTAAGCATTCTGCGATATTATTGTCTCATATCTTTGCATACTGAGCTGATAGATTTGCAACACCGGATCCCCATAAGATCCAAACTCTACAGCCAGGTGCTCTCTTTGCAATCTTTGCTTCCTGGTCACTATGTATGGTACATGAAGAGTTAGGAAGATGTAAGGCTCTTAAGTTTCACGAGAGCCAAATTTGCAACTTAGCTTTCACGAGACACGAATCTGCACCATACTCTAGTGCTATGACGATACCTGTCATCTCCATGTTTTATACGGCACCTAGCTAGTTGTGAACATTTCTGTTGGCAAGCGCCCCATGGCATACCCATATGTTCTCACAATTTGCCATGGTGGGTGTCTGACCTGTATTTGATACAGCTTCTCAGCAGTTGCGAATACGTCATTCCACATCTTCCACGCGACTCAACCTTAGCCTGCCTCCCAGGCCATATCTAAATGTCTTCCATTGTGGATAGATGGCACTGCGGTATACTAGGCGGTCAGTTGGAAATATCTATTAACACTTATCTCCCTCGTGTGACAATTGTGTGAACTAAATGGCCAACAGTAGGCCAGAAGTCCCTATCTAGTATACATGCAGGCTTTTATATATAATAAAGTAAAATCATAATAGAGCCTTGTAGCTAGGCTAGACTCAACCTATGCACCATAGCCAATACTCTGCAAATGAGTGTTGTCTAATCCCTTTTTATGCAGTTTACGTATTTTTTCCCAACCACTTAAAGGCATGGTACGGTATTCGACAAGGTGGCAGTGGCATCTAAAACGTAAGATCCTTTTAGAATGTACCCGGCATTTAGAAATCCATTACACTTTGCATGAGCTATCATAGCAGGTCCCCCTCTGAACATCTAAAATAAAAAGGGACTCTGACAATAATAGCTTTTCCAAAGTTTAATGGATTTCTAAATGTGGAGTATATCTTTAATGGCTTTTAAGGTTTAGTTGTCACTGTCAGCTTGTCGAATACAGTACTAGGCCTTTAATGCACCACATTAGGAGTTCTGAACATGTAAATTTTCAACTACCATTTTACATTAAATGTGTCACATAAGATGTTCTAAACACGTGAATTCACAACTTCCACAAGACCACTTAACCATAGCCATTGATTATCCACATAATGAAGCGTGACTCTCCTCTAATATATACATCATCTACAGGCTGGTGAACATGTACGTTCATAACTTCCACTAGCGTAAGATGCTGCATGCTACACAGATGCTGTCTGTCTCGTGATGGGTACCATATGGCTGATGGGTGGCGTACCGCTATTATCCTTTGTTATGCATCTGTTAAAGCACTGAAACCCATCCCCTTGTGAGAAAAAAGCACGCCACGCATGATCGCAAGGATGATAAATGCTCAGGCAGTTTTAGCGTTACGGCTGTCCTGGTTTTGCACTGGTGTCGACCCTCTTTCCCCGTTATAATACCTCTGAGACGATTGATGATGTGCAATGTAATTATATAGTATCCTGGGAGTATTGAAAACGTACTTAGTGGTTTGTGGAGAGTGTTATGTTTGGTCATGCGTGTGTATATACACCAAATGAACTCCATTGTTTCGATCTACCATTAATGTTTTAAATTTAATCGTAGGTTTGCCCAGGTATTTGCATGATCACCAACCATTGTAAAATCCGGACATTCCGGACATTTCGCGGATCACCAAGGCAGTTCCGCATGTTTCGACCTAATGGCAATTTGAAACTTCATGGAATATGTATTATTTCTGCAGAACAGTGGAATCGCTGAAATGACCATAGATAAGTTTATGAGTATGCGAGGCAAATTCTGCAGCCTCAACCCCTCATAGTTGAATGTTTTATTAGAGTGTCAGAGTATTAAAGCAGTGTGACTCCCAGAGATTGATATCAAAATGATTGCCACAAATCTATCTATATATCTATTTATCCAGACATCCATCTGTACGGACAGACAGACACATACACACATATATAAATATGAAAAAAAAAAGGAATATTATAGATTCGAACTGAAAATGCCTTCCAGACTAGAAGAATTCACGATCTCCATTCGTGAAATGTTTGCACACGTACGCACTATTTCCTCTTAAAAATTCTGACGCATCCGACTGCATAATAACGCGACGGCCTGTGGGATGGAAATGAATATAGGAAGATTTACTGTTCTGTGTAAGACGGCTTTATGTGGTATGCATGTGCGTCTTATTAGGGGAGCACGTTGAGCTGCTTATCAAGGTGAGGGCGCACATGTTCAGTGTCTCGTCCCCATCTCTCTCCGCAGAGACAGGATTGTAGTGGAGTGGGAGAAATATGCCTTTACCTGGTGGAGACTGGGCTGAGCAACCCTCTGACAAATCAGACAGGGAATGAACGGACGAGGGATCAATAGAATACACCGGTTTTGAATTATTGTTAAAAAACAACAGAAACGCGATATATATATATATATATATATATATATATATATATATATATATATATATATATATATATATATATATATATATATATATATATATGTATATATATATATGTGTGTGTGTGTGTGTAATATTTATTAAGGCATGTACTTAAACCGTGACTTAACATGTTCATGTGATTTTCTTATTTGAAATTTGGTATGATTCTTATGTGTATACACTCCCTTTAAACATGGATAAGCATTGAGTTAGGCACACGTGTTCCCGACTCAAATGTATTTTTCCTTGGTGTGTGGATTTTGCAGCTGCAGATTGAACCGGGGTAATACTTTCTTGCGTGTGTGCGTTAGTCACTGTAGACGACCTGAGCACGCCACGAGTAGTGGCAGTATTGCTGGAACTCTGAGAAAAGTTGAGGCCAATGAAGCTGGGGCCAACAAATCTAATTTGTAGCGAGTTTGGCCCAAGGGGCGAACTGATAATTGTCGTTAGGTTTTACTCTACATACCCAACTAGAAGGAGCAATGATTGCCTTGGTCACGCGATGCCGAGATATTCACTCCACAAAGAACATTAAAACTTGGATTCTGAGGAGTAGGAGGAGGAGGAAGAGGAGGAGAACTCTTCCATTGGCGGGCAGCTTCCATGGTTGGGCAGTCTTATGCACTCTACATCAGCAACCAGATTTGTCTCACCACCGTTCATTGGTCAAAGTTTGTGATGAGCTGGAGGTATGGTGATTCGAATTCGCTTTTTCTGCCATATTGCGGCTTAGTCATGACGGGCCAGTTGCAAATGGTGGGGAAACCGGAGTACCCGGTAACCAAAACTACCGCCTAACCTCAGGTCACTGGCAACCGTCTCACTTGCCGCGGACGGATTCGAACCCGGATGTAGTTGCATCGAAAAAATATTGGAAGGGTCATATATCATCCAGTGCTTCTGACGAGGGTAACGTTCTCTTCTTTAAACTGAAATACTCTAAGAAACAGCAAGACAGAACGCTAACCATCATGGTCGCTCGGCGGTGTACCTTATTGACTGTTTGCCATGTCTCACCACTGCACAGGGTATTGCTTTTTAGACTATATACGGAGAATCTGGTCAAATACTCTTAATGAATGCATGTTGTCATCTCGCAGGCACGAACGAATCAACGTTTACGAGTATTTTAAGTATATTTGGCCCGCAAGTGTAAACTATTTATTCCTACTGTTTAATACTCAAATTGCGGAATCCATCTTATCATTTACCATTATGTTCAAATTGGAACTCAATAGATTATTTTAAGTTACATTCCAAGCTCGGTATTTCAGTGCTCCTCTCAGAACCTTTGATAGTGAATGTTTAACACTCTCAAATGGAAAGGGTCCGAGTGTGCAGAGCAGTCAAAATGTGTAAAGGCTGACTTTGTCACTCGGCTGGATGGCATTGATCATTTCCCTAGAAAACAGCGCTTGGCTTTGGATTCTGTGATATATTTGTTTTACTTGATTTTCTGTGACCTTTTAAAGCGGAAGTCCGCACGGTAGTTTCTTCAACCATCACGCGTGACATCACGTAACTTCAGATTAACGTGAGGTATGTTTTGACAATGCGTTGAATCCTAGGCCTTCAACAATACAATATTTCAAGAATAACTCCACAGCCTCCGAGACATGCGCATTCATGCCAGGTCACGTGGTCGCTGGGAACATCAATTAGTTGTACTCCCGCGCAGGACGTGCCGTACGTCATGTGCCCCAGGCGTTCATTAGCCAGCCCTGTCCTTTACTAATTGGCGTCTTAGGGGGGTACCGGCACAGTATCACATGAATAGGGAAGGAGTACAACCGGCTGTTGCGTCCCTATAGGAGCCATCAGAATCCCACTAATTGTGTGCTGTTGAAAGATGGCGACGACGACGCTGGATGTTCAGAGGGCTATACAGAACGCATGCGAACATATCCATTGGAGTATTGAACGAAGTTCAGCTTAGAATTTCGTTTATTTTCTCATCATTTTGGATATAGGGGGGGGGGGGGGGGGGCTATAAGGCACTCGTAATTATGTGAAATGAAAATACGATTACACACTTGTGTAATTTGAAATTTTTAAAAAGATTGAAAAAAAATCTCTGTTTTGGCATATTCAAGCCTAACAGTGAATAGCCATTTGTATGCAGTGAAGGGAACCTCATGAGCCAGGGAATCCCATCACCTAACCCAAGACAGTGGTATCAGTAACCAGTATGTACAATGCTATACCAGTATGTACAATGCTATACCAGTATGTACAATGCTATAAGTTTACAATATAACAACAGAATCTTTTGTAACCCGACACCTGGCATATTGTTATTTATATGCTTATTTATTTTTACATGTAATGTATGATGATGGCCAAGTTGCTTGGCGTCAAGGAAATTAAAAAAAGTTTTAAAAATAAAAAAGCCAGTGGTATCAGGGCAGTTTCTTCCACTGGGAAATGGGAGGGGGAGGGGAGGGGGGGGGGGGGTTGGGGGCGCACCGACTACCTCTAAGGCATTGGCACCTCTAGCATATGCCTTTCCGCCACCGAGGAGATTGGATCTTCAGGCGTAAATTCAATTCGTTGACTCCATTAACTACAGTAACAAGTAGCTCACGTTCAAATGCTACCAATGTGTTAAGATTTTGAATGTTCAGTACAGGCATTTAATTCCTGCACCAGTCGACCGGGTGTCTAACAGTGCCTGGTTGTTCAAAGACCCATGTATAATATGTCAAAAGATGAAGCAAGCCCATCGATGACTATTCGTTGAGTTCATCTATGCATCCAGGAAACTGCGTGGTAATTGGGCGTGCGGTTGTGTATTATGCCCGGGCTGTCCACGCATTTAGTGCAGAAGTTAAATATCGGCGTGCGCGTCTTTCTACTGGTACGGGGTCAAAGTCATCATGTGAGATATGTCTTGTTTTTTCCTATATATTTTTGTAAATTCAGTTACTCAGTTTTGGAAAAAAGGTTAAATTGGTTCGATATCATTTATAAGAGTAAAGACTGGCTTAGGATTGTTTGATCCACTCGATCATGATAGGTTGTAAGACAGGGGATATAAGTGCATTTACACTAAACATATGTCTGAGTATTCTGCTTTTGCCTTCTGGCTCGAGAATTTCAACTGAACATTTTAACTTTTTCAGCACAAACCGCTAGAAATAGCCGCATCTGCTTAGTAAACATTGTGCAGCTGCATTTTCCACGGTACTATTGTTCGTTCAGTGGTACTGGTTAAGTGTTACATCTATTAACCATCTGTTTCAGTGAATACATATGGCTGTCTGGTCGGTTTTTAGGTCAAGGGCACTTTAGTACTATATAGGTATAAATAGACAACTTACTCAAAATAACATCCTACGTCCATAGTCTACTCTTTCGTAATAACTCACCCAACTTACTCTTTCATAATAACTCAATTTTTAATAAAAATTAAGACTGTAAGAGTATGATTATTACCAATTATATACTAGTATTGCATACGATAGGCTGATGCATTTCTAAAAATGATTATGTTATCATCATGAACCAAAATCTCAAATACATGCTATGACATCATGCAATACAGCTCCATGTGCATCGAAAGCAAGTGGATTGTGATTACAACAAACTAGTTATTATTGCATTAGAAAAAAGGCACAGCGAAAATGGTTTCGCAAATATAATCATTGCCTACCATTGAAGTATATCTTAGCGTGGATAGATACGTGCACACTCTCTTGGTATCTGGCCATACATAGTAAGAATCCCAGTATCGATGTTATATATGAATGAGTGCATAAATGAACTTGATATCGTCATATAGATATCTCAAAACTCTAGCCTACAGTCGTTCGAATCAACAATTATTTCAAACCATTTGTTTTGCTAGGGCTCTTGTATTTAAAACGATTTCATATTTCAAGATGGTAATGAACATAAGTTTTGTATTGCACCTGTTTGCAGTGTCTAGTCATACAATACCAATATTAACATGAAACGTACATCGAGGAATGATTATTAGTTACAGCGAATAATGACCCACTATCCTAGATAATTGGTTATTCATTAAGCATGCCTGATTGAAGCTGCATCAACACAGTTCTCATAGCCATCATGAGTTCTGATAGTAGTAATTAGTGTTGACAATTAGTAGCACGCATGTACAGACGGTAACACAAAGGACAATAAGTCAAGTTGATTTACTGCAATGGCGCTGTTCACTTGTCATCAAGCGCGGCCACTTTATTTAGTGCTCTTTGGAGTAGCACTCCTTGATTATTATTCATAAATAATTAGTTATTTTGAAATGCAGGACAATGGTAAACATTTGTCAAGTATCTACATAGTTTCAAGGAATATGTCAGATGTCATTAGGTTTGACAACTAAGTCACTGAATTGCATAACTTAACCAAAATGAATTCAATTTTTACTTGTTTACCCTTAGATCGTTATCCCTCCCAACCCCTGACAATTCATCATTAAAAGAAATTGATGATAGATTACGAAATTTCTTTTGCGGTGAATAAAAACAAAACAGGGTGGCGCTTATCAAATGTTATCAACTTTCAATTATGCCCTTAAGTTATCTTGGAATAACAGAATGTACGCAAATGAGAAAGGCCGAAGGATATTTACTGAATGTAGTCTTCAAATCGTCGTGGTAGCCATCACTTGCTAAATTGCAAAGTGTAGTTAAGTATATTATTATAATAGTGTTTTTAAGTATAGTTTTGGACCAGCTCACGAGGAAATTATTAAAGCATAACAAAAAGATCATAGCATAATAATCAAAAACGTTATACTCTCAGAACACAAGTCGTATCTTCTTGGCTGTGTAGCTGTAAATACGTGCATACAATAAAATACACAATGCTGAAGATAAAGAGCTACATATTAGATAGGGTGACTGAGAGGGCTAAATAAGTTTAAAAATACACAGAAAACACACGAGTATAAATACCTTCAAATCATTAGTTTGTTAGCTGTTTATTTCAAAACATTTGATATCAAATTTGCAAAAATATGGACATATCTCATGAACAAAACTATAGATGCAGAATAATGAACTTACCGCAAAATAGAGGGATTTTGATCCGAATGGATATTTACCTATAAAAGATGATGTTAGGTAAACCAATAGGGTTATGAAAAATAAATCTGTTTTGTGGATAATTTAAAAAATGACTGTCTAGAATCTAAACGGATATTTGGAATGAGCTTCAGTCGTACTTCTGACGATTGCTGACTGGTATTGTGTGACGTTTTACCATCAAATTCTCATGAAGCTCGCGCCATTACAGGTCAATGACGTTATAGTAGCTATCTCCAAACGCCAACTTATATTATTTAAGTATTGATCTATCGGCTGGCCGGGTGTTTACCTTTTTATTAGATACGTTACCAATCACAAAGGAAGAATAATGTAAATCTACTGTGTAAATGTATTTGTCTACCTAAGTACGCATTGTTTACACCACCAATTCCTAGATTCGTCAGACACAGACACATTGCAACTCTACTATTGATAGTAATAGTGGAAGTAATAGAAGTATTTATAAGCAGCACTATGAGTAGCAGCAGTAGTAGAAGTAGGAGCACTAGTAGCAGCATAAGTAGTAGAAGTAGTATTATAAGCAGCAGGAGCAGTAGAGGTACAGTGCCGACATTTTAATTCTGTACTAATCGTGTCCGCCGCCCGGGCATGAAACACGATCGGATGCCCGAGTGCCACTCAGTTTCCTGGGCATAGATGCATGGATGACCTCACAACTGAAAGTAGCTTTGAATCGTAATCTACGTGTGCCATTGATCTGATTGATGAGCTTGGTTTATTTTCTGAAATGTCATCCACAGGTGTTTGTACAACCAGGCACAAGCAGACGTCCAGTTGACTGATACAGGAATTAAATGTCTGTACTGCATTAGTTGTTAGTGTTGCTATTGTCGACCTCACCAGTACGCATAGCTTATACCAGCAGTGCAATTCCTCCATCCCAGAGAATACGAACACTGTTGTTCACACCAAGCAAATGTACTTGACCTCTGTCGCCTAGTAGTACCGTGTTCTGATCGCTTACCTTAGAAAGGCACAGTGCCATCCACACCTCCTGTGAGATAAAGCACTTAATAATGAATGGCCGGATCGATCCATCTAATGGTCCATGGCCTCTGGTGTGTTATACCGGACACACAGCGTGTGGGAACGACACGATCATGGAGGAAGAACCACTCTTTAATCCCTCTCTCCTCGGAATAATGTGCCGGGTTAAAGGGTTAGGATTCTTGTGTTTCTACTAATGACTATTTAGTGCAGGTGGGGGCAGTGGGATATTTAATGTCACAGCGCTTAAAAAAAACTCAGGTAGCACGGTGATGTGGCATGGATGGAGATCTAATCGGTTACACACACACAGGCAAACACTCTGTGCTCAACATTAACTTTTAAAGTCACTTGCCAGGTGAGCAGATAAACTTTAATTTCTACCTGCACAACACAATTTTGACCTGCCATGCAAATGGTGTGATCGAATGTGGACTTTTCTGTACTTAAAAGTACCAATTGACTGTTTTCTTGCTTTAGTTCTATCTGTTCTGTTAACATTATATTGTATTTTCTTTATGTTTTCGTATCACTCACTTAAGTTACATGATTAAATCATACATGGCATGTAGGGCAGACACACTCCGATTTTTACCTGCCCTTCAGTCATTTTGAAATGTCTTACCTGCCCGGTGCAGTAGAGCAGCCCTTTGTGTCGAGCCCCCCCCTCTCTCTCTCACACACACACACACACTCTCTCTCTTTCTCTCTCACACACACACACACACGCTCTCTCTCTCACACACACACACACACTCTCTCTCTCTCTCTCTCACACACACACACTCTCTCTCTCTCTCTCTCTCTCTCTCTCTCTCTCTCTCTCTCTCTCTCTCTCACACACACACACACACACGCTCTCTCTCTCTCACACACACACACACGCTCTCTCTCTCTCACACACACACACACTCTCTCTCTCCCTCTCTCTCTCTCTCTCTCTCTCTCTCTCTCTCTCTCTCTCTCTCTCACACACACACACTCTCTCTCTCTCTCTCTCTCTCTCTCTCTCTCTCTCTCTCTCTCTCTCTCTCTCTCTCTCTCTCACACACACACACACACACACACACACACACACATACACACACGATATCAACCTGTCCTTGTTTGACCTGGTATATTCATAGTTGCACGACACTGCCTTGATGACAAACAAAATACGTATATCTTGGAAAAATAACCTTCAACATCCCCTCGGAAACCATTAAGAATATTAATATGCTGCCATTTTCAATTGCATGTTCTATCCATACTAGACCCGCTTTGCGTCGTCTAACCAGGCCCGCCTTTCATTTCACTGATGCCTTTGTTAACGCCTGTTCGACAACACGAAGTCATATAATAGTGAAATGGTGTACGCTGATTTAGTTCTAGAACACGTGATTTCGTATTTCTTATCCCAAGTAACATGCCCAAAACGGAAAATTGTGTACACTAACTGTTTCCCAATACCTGTTTTACCAGTATATGGTATAAACATCGAATTTTCTTTTTGATTATTATTTGCACTTGGTTCAGATTTCTTTGACCTAATGACCTAACACATTTGAATTCAAACGAAGCTAAGATCTATGATATTTCCAAAGATTTGATTAGGATATTACGACATACACCTACATGTAAATATTGTGCGTGATGAATAACTGATACCACCCCGTCCTCGATATGTTTATGATACATGTACATGACAAATCATACCAGAAAAAGTGAACTGAATTCCGTTTACAAATCCTAGACTGAAGTTTTTCCATCACTGGAAAGTTTCGCAAAGCACGTTAGTTTTTCTGCTCTAAAAAGCAGAAAAATAATTGATTTTTCCTAAACGGCACTAACGAGACTGAACCAATACCCATGAGTGGCCTTCGCTTGGACGCTGCTGAAAGCTTGTATAAAATATGGATGCCCAGGTGCTCAGGTAGATGTCAGGTTAATTGATTTTTCGAGAATGCCATGAAAAAGTGCCGAACAAAGTTGTAAATGTGAAGCTCATCTGTTATGGCCAGAAA
>OZ012698.1:31365193-31372693 GCA_963942565.1 Maea johnstoni
CAGTGAGATAAGTTCTGCTCCCCTCACACTATTTGATGAAGTAATTAGCAGTGCTATTGATCTAACTTACGTTGACAAACTCTAAAAGGATTGACGTGTTCACTCAATGTACATGATATGTTCCTCCTGGAGATCCATCGAGTAACAGACTGCAACTAATGAGGTAAAACGGCAGAACTATGGGGTTTTTATTTCACGGCGGCAATTAACATAGACCAATCAAGACATGCACAATTAGCTCCCGATGAGTCACTTCATTGCTATGTTTCACTGACATTTATATTCCTCTAAAACCGTATTTTTGATAAATGATGCATTTCAAGTAGTTGAAATGGCGATTGCTAGGCGACCGACATGAACTTATTTGTTGGATGCGTTTCCGTGCAATCTAAGTGAGTAGTTAAGTATCATTAACTGTTCTTTAACCACCTTCCACATAGGTTTGCTTCTAAGTAAGTGGTACTAATCCTCGAGAATGACCATGTACCTGACTCTTATTTAGAATCGTCTACATTACACTGTAGGCTGGTTCTAATTCCCACTTCAGACGGGCAGTGGAATGGGAGATCCATGCCTTAAACTCGATTAGACACTATTCATCTTTTCTTGCGTGGATGCTGAATCTTATTAACCCCTAAAATCTTCGATATGTCAGGAATCTTTTAACGTGGCCCAATTATTGATCTTAACCATATCTCATTCCTCTTCAATAAATTCACGATATTCAAAATGTGTATGTACAGTTGTTTATTATTCTACCAATTTCATTTTCACTATCTGCTATTGACCATGACAGTTACTATATTATAATAAGTTAAAATGAATGAATCCTGAAAATATACTCTATGTTACGGTATAATGTATTGATATAAAAAGATTTTGAGATCGTATGTTTTGGCACAATATTCATAATATGTGTACATTTAGCATTTACCCATCCCAAAGTGCATTTGCTAATAAGTCCTTCATGGATCTGATATAAATATGATATCCATTTACAAATTCCTCGTGCCAGCGCAAATATCCCACTTAACTGTATTTCATTTATCAACTATGGTCTATATGTTTAATTATTAACATATTGCGTAAGTAACACTTATCTTATAGGTTATTTATATGGCAATCCCTGTCAGGTTTGGTGATCAATCACATGTTACATTAGTCATGCTTTCCTCTTTTTCTGAGAGAGAGAGAGAAGAGAGAGAGAGAGAGAGAGGAGAGAGAGAGAGAGAGAGAGCAAAAAAAATGAAGAGAATGGGGGCGGGGTTTGTGAGTATTTTCCTCAAATGAGAAAATAACGAAGAGCGTATAGGTGAAAGCATGGTAACGATACATAAGTGAAGCACAGACATTTCCAGCATTTTAGATAACGAATTTTTTACTACTTTCCCATAAAATATATCGCACTTTTATATATTTCTCTCTTCTCATCTACCAATCCGTACACTTCATAGTTAAAAAGCTACTCAAAGGAAAATCTACTTCTCGGTCTGTAGAACACGTTGGTTGACTTATTATTATAAATAACACGATAGAGCAGCGAAGCTTTCATGTACTTTCTATACGTATGCTTGTCCTCGACTTTAAGTCTCTATAAGCCAGGATTAGCCAGATATCTGTCACATGAAACTAACAAAATATTCCTCATTAAACTAACAAAATATTTCTCATGAAAATAACAACACATTTCTCATGAAACTAACAACATATTTCTCATTTTCGTCATTGACCATACCACTACTGTAACTCACACTTGTTCGGACCACCCCAGGATAAGAACTAATGCAGCGTGTCTTCTCTCGCATGAATCAGTTCCTATTCTCTAGCAATGTTATGGAATCTGATACCCCCAGGGAAAGCAAAACAATGTCGGTAAGGCTGGACAAAATAATCCTAACCAACGTACATAGCACCCCCCCCCCCCCCCCCCCCCCCGCCCCACACCCTTCTCTGTGTAAAGTTGTCATTTGGTTGAAATCCAAAAATAACTAAAACAACCTTGATAGAAAATGGTCGTTATTCATGTTATGCCACGAAAAATACACTGCTTTTCTATTTGAGCATTTCATATGACACCAGGCCTACGTGTAAAAAAAGAGAATTCTTGAATAGATTTATAAGCTTTAATAAACAACGTTTGTATTATAACATACCCGAACCTTCACACTGGTTTTGAAATGTGACACAGTACCTAGTGTTTGCATTACCGGACCCACACAGAAAGTGTTTTTGCTGCTTAGATATGTCACATTGGGTCTCAAATGCAGGGGAAAGTGTGCTGAAGGAGAGTTTGAAAGGTAATTTTGGTAAAGGTTTATAGTCTTGTATCCACCGAAATGGTCACACGACCTTCCTTCCCTAGCAGGCCTGTATTCACGGAAACCATTTTAATCCCCCAAGGGACATTCCAGAGAAGCTGGTAGCATATAGCGCACAAGCTCTAAGCACTGCCTTATTAATGCTAGGTACCCATTTTGCAGCAGGGTAGACTGAGGCAATATGGAATAAACCAAGGACAGAACAAAGTGCCCCGGCCGGGAATGGAGCCAGCGACCTACTGATTACTAGTCTGACACCTAACCAACTGAGCTACTTTGTCCCTATCACCAGGCAAACATTGGGAGCATGATCCTTTTTCGAAAAAGAAACCTGCTATTATAGAAAAAATGAAACAAATGAAATGATTTGAACTTTCTGGAAGCAAGGACTGATCTTATATTCGAATAGGAATTTCATTAGCGATAACCGATATGACTTGTCTAGTGACGTCAGTCACATGTAGAGACAAGACATAAAGGTGTATTGTTTATATTTTTCTCGTGAAACATACCTCACGCGTGAGGTCGCATGCTCGAGTCTCCGCTTGACCCCCATTAGCTGGTTGCCTGGTCGCTATATAAATGTGCGGCGTTGTGGAAGGTTGTCTATGGTGCTTCCGGGTCCAGGTGTCTATCTCGTCGTGATATGACCTAATTAGCTGTTGATAGCGACGGCAGATACCAATTCCTTCTTTTCTCTCGTGAAGCATTCAGGCATTGAAATAATATATTGTTTGCTTCCTGTAACACCCCAAGAGAAATTAGGGTAGGGAAGGTAAGAATAGAAAGTGTTTTTATTTTAAGAACTATTTTTAGTGATAAAGGATAGGCTCATAGTTTATCCTCCCATGTTTTCATTCGGAATACCGTGTTTTTGATTCAAAATGTCATAAAAAGATTTAGGATAGGGCCAATGAATGGGGTAGGTATAAGTTAGGGTTACAGGAAAACAAACACTTCTTTTGTACGCCTCATGTTCTTGTCTTAGCCCTAGCTAAGATTTATAAGACAACCACTGGATGTAAAACGGAAGCCGTGGTATTTTCCTATGATACTTGTGTTTGGGTGGCTATTGTCAAGAGGCGAGATTCCCGTGTGATTTATGCCTTCCTTCTGCAACCAAAAAACACCAGCAAATGTATTCGCCCATTTCCCATCGTCTTCTTTTTGCAACTCAGCAGTATTTTGAACCATCTTAAAGAAAATGTATACACCCATGCCTATTCATGTAATGATATATTCTTTGATATATTGCACGGCTAAGTGGTCATTTTGGCGTGAAAATATATATCTGCGACGTAAATTCGTTATTAACATAATCCAATAAAGGTCATTTAATATCAAATACCAAACAATGAATAAATAAATGATATACTATTTAGTGAATTGATTAAGCATGAGGTGCATTTAAGATCAAAAAGGCATCCAAGTAACGAAGTAAAGGAATCATCTTAAGCTAGCGCTGCTCAGTAAAAAGCATAAGTTGTATAAAAAATACTGAACAAACATATGATATCTTAGCATATCCTACACTGTGGAGCCTCAGTCTTTCTGTCAGAGAAATCCCATATGTGCCTCGTTTTCCTTTGTGTCTACAAACTACGGAAACATAACTAAAACCTTTTGATGCTGGTGGCAAACTGATACAGAAAACCTAAGAAATGACTGAAACCCTTGGATGTGGGTACTCATCTGGGAGCACTCAGTGAGGGCTATCCGATGAATACCAACATGACAAGGTTTTATATGGTTTTCAAGAATATTTTGTGTCATTGAGCTTTGGACGAAAGTAGCCTCAGCATTGGGTTAATTTATGTTGTGCATGGCAATGGGATATTTGTAGTCATTCATCTACCAGAGCAATACCTATTAACGCTGCTATTCATAATCATATATCGATCTATGGAGAGGAAATATGCAATCAAATGTAAATATAGACCTCCTTAGAGGTAGAACCGTTTACGTGAATGTTAAACAAACATGGCAACCTAAAATAAACTACAAGACGCCATGCTTAGCCGTGTGTATACTGATTAATAGTCTATAAGAAATTAATCAATGGAGTGAGCGTTGAATTGAGCACCGCTTTGATAACCAAGTGGGCACCATATTTGATGTATGTTGAGTTGCACACCACCACCTATTGGTTATCATTTTGCAACAATGTTAACTTAGCGGAGAGTAATATAAAACATCATGTTAGACAGTGAGATTATGGATAATATATTTTCTCTAGATTAAATATACTTTTGCTGGTTAACAATAGCCTTTCATTCTTGGCTTAACGTGCACGTTACTGAAACATGAGCCCCTTTTTTGTGTAATTTCTTATACTACAAATACTCTTATACTGCACATTTTAGCAAGGCATCAGTGTCTCTCACACATTGCCGGAAACGCTACTTCACAATCTTTTAAAAAAATGGCTATGAGCAAGGTATTTGATGATGAGGGAGTGAGCACCATACATCTTCAATGGTGCAGAAGTGAGCACCCTCTTTGATGATGTGGTAGTGAGCACCACATGTCATAGTGTAGTTCTGTTTGAGCACCATCTTTAGAAATATACTATGTAGCACATGTGATGGTAAATGAGTCAGCACCATCTTTTATAGCAACGCAATGAGCACCATATCTTGTAGTAATGAAGTGAGCATCATCTTTCATAGTAACGAAGTGAGCGCCAAATTTCATATCAAAGTAATGCAGAAACAATACCAATTTTAGGTTGCCATGTTTGTTTAACATTCAAGTAAACGGTTCTACCTCTGAGGAGGTCTATATTTACATTTGATATTAGGGAGCACCATCTTTTATAGTAACGAAGTGAGCACCATCGTTTATAGTAACGAAGTGAGCACCATCTTTTATAGTAACGAAGTGAGCACCATCTTTTATAGTAACAAAGTGAGCACCATCTTATATAGTAACGAAGTGAGCACCATCTTATATAGTAACGAAGTGAGCACCATCTTTTATAGTAACGAAGTGAGCACCATCTTTTATAGTAACGAAGTGAGCACCATCTTTTAGAGTAACGAAGTGAGCACCATCTTTTATAGTAACGAAGTGAGCACCATCATGAGAGCCAAATTTCATATCAAAGTAATACAGCAACAATACCAATTTTTCCGGAAATGATATTTGGAAATCCATGCCATCAGTGACATTCACGGACTCAATAGGAATAGTGTGCCATTCTCCTTCATTCCGGAAATTCGTATTATCCAGTAAACGTCGTGTTTCGTGAGAAAATATCATTCGCAAAACTGATAGGGAATAAATTATTTTTAGTAAGCGGATCCCTCTGAGGTCGGGGCGGAAAAATACCATGATAAAGCCAGAAGTAGCTATCAATCATATACACTAATAAAGCTGTTCTTCAACTCTTGGAATAGCCAAGTCTTTTCTATTAGTCTTGTACCACACACTATGTGCGGTATGGGTCTCCCTTGAGCTAGGCTGGCCACCCTCACACAGGGATGGCAAGTCTCTCTCTCTCTCTCTCTCTCTCTCTCTCTCTCTCTCTCTCTCTCTCTCTCTCTCTCTCTCTCTCTCTCTCAGACACACACACGCACACACTATGTGCGATTTGGGTCTCCCTTGAGCTAGGCTGGCCACCCTCACGAAGGGAGGGCAAGCAACTATAACGTCATTATAGCACCACACACACACACACACTGTGCGTGCGATATGGGTCTCTTTTGTTCTAGACTGCCTCCCCCCCCCCCCCTCATATAGTTTTATGCACATAACTTTCGTACCTGTTGTTAATTTAATGACGTATCATGCAAACAGCTACTAATCTGCATGTAGTGATAGTGTTTATGCCTAAACGATAGAGAAATGCAGTATTTCCTTCTCATTCTACAGTTTTGTGCATTGAATGGAATTTAAAAGGACTGTCAGAGGAAAGGGAGGGTATCAATTCTGATTCATCGGGTTCATTCTAGTATCATGGATTTGATTTATGGTCATAAATTTAGGATATGAGGTTATCAAATAGTATAGATGATAGTCCTAGTTCCCGACCCCAGATAGATCAACCTTTTTTCTGAGTAGACCAACCAGCAGGGTCTTAGCCAGCACGGTCTGGGTGTCTTTTAGACTCCCTGGTTCATGACAAATACCTGATTTTATGTAAAAAGACACGCTAGATTTTGGTATGTGTTTTTTATAAATACTAATTATAAAAGGTTTAACTTCAAAATAATAACAAAGACATTTCTTGAGGAATTAGGCCTATAATTTCTTTATTTTTAATGAACATAATCAGCGTAATGATTTTTACTTTTTCAATTAGGGATTTTGGACACCCTAAGTTCTTGAAATCCCAATTTGGACACCCTGTTATGTGAATCCTGGCTTAGTCCCTGCCAACCAGTGTGCCAATGCCCATATATGGCAGCAGGTGATTTGCACATGCCCAGTCTATGCTCTGTTACCTGGTATACCCACACATAGAATGTGAGAAAGTTGCCAGTGACTACCCTCCTGGCATACCGCAGTGCCGTCTATTCACAGGGTTTGGCATTAAAAATATGGCCTGCCTGGGAGGTGGGCTAACCCAGATAGTGCTATTCTGACCCCACTGAGTCCAGGAATAAAGTATACATGTAGGAAATATTGGCTACTATTGGCGTATGCTAGACTATACAACAAGAACCTTAGTCTTAGATATTCTCTGTGAAAAACTTGCAGAGATGTTGTTATTATCTTTTTGCAGCTTTGCCGGTCACTGTGAGGTAACTTGCAGTAGTTCAAATAATGTAAAAAATGTAAAAGAAAAACTTTATAAACTTATCAGGCTTATCACATTGCCTTCTGTGCCCTTTCGTTGTAAAATGAGGTATTGAGCTTTCCCTAACTAAACAGTACAAACCAGCACCAACCTTGTCAAGTAGCCCTTTTGCTGATGGATGCTAATCTGGCCAATACAAAATGATGCAAAAACCTAAACAATGAGTGAATCCAATGAATACCAAGATGACAGGGTTAAGATTGTTTTCATAAGTCTAGGTTTTCTTGCTTTGAACGAAAGTAGCCTCAGCATTGGAAGGATTAGACGAGTGTTTTTGCCGTTACATATAAAAGGTTTTTGGTTGGGGCGATACATCTAAAGGCACCATATGTCATGGGGGAACGGATCTGTCGTCGGGGCAGACATTTTGCCCATACATTA